>VSMD01140381.1:0-138294 GCA_008750895.1 Mirza zaza | reverse complement strand
GCTGATCTGCCCCTGAAGGCACACACACCTCAGCAGGCTGTTCACGTATATCCCTTCTGTGCCCCAGGCAATGCGAGGCCTCAGTGCACGGGATGTGGTCTGCAGGTCTGACCTCTGGGTCCCAGAGTTCAAACTTTGTCCCCACCAGGGAGACGAGTGCCTGTCCCAATTCACCCACAGGGAGCCCAAGCTAGGTCTATGTCTCTCAACCTCAGGTTCTGCCCCATTCTCCTGGGATCACCATGCCAGCAGCACCTGGGAGGGCTGGCGGGTAGAGAGCTCACAGTCTGAGTTCCCCTTAGTCAGCTGCAGGGCCCCAAAAGGGAAGGGCCCGTTCCCTAGAGGTGCCTCCAGCTGGTGGCTATATTGTCTCTCTGTCTCTCTGGGCAGCCGCGGGTAGGGTCGGGGGAGGGGAGGAGGAGGCAATATGGCGTCTGCCGCGTGGCTCGGCACAGGGAGGTGCCCCGAGGGAGTTGGGAGCCTGGCGCCGCGTCCGCTACTGGCTTACCGCTCACTGGCGGCGGCTGTCACTGGGCTGGTGTCCGCAGGTCTCTCCACTCACTGGGTAGCCCACCAGCAGTCCGGATACAGGGGAGGGGAAACGGCAGATCCACCTACCCTTCCCGCTGGTCTGCGGGCTGCTCCAGGGGTCCCAGCCTCCAGTTCTCCTCCGCGACCTCCTCCCGTGGAGTCTCCCGTGGTCTCAGGTACTCCTCCTGCCGACCCTCATCCGATGTAGGCTCGTCTTCTTGCTTCTTTCTTCTAATTTCTTCTAGAATCTGTCTTTTCTTCAGAGACACTCTCTCTGGCGGTGTTTCTCATCCGCCATCTTCTGGGCGGGCCCCAGGAAAACCTTCTTAACATATTCTAATACTTAAAACAAACATACTGTGACTCATTATCTATCTCTCTGAGGCTTCCCAATATCTTTTATAACATGTCTTATCCCACCAAAAAAAATTAGACTAAAATCTAAATGTTTATGTTTAATAAAAATTATAAGCACAGTTGACATTTCATGAAGCTTGGAGTCTTCTCTTACATGTATTAACACCTTCAATACCTTATGGCTACCATTTCCTTTAGACCATTATTTTACTGAAACAAGTGAAATCTGTTAAGAGTTTGTTTACAGTTCCATAATTTGTTAAGCAAACTTTCTTACAGCTTTTCATAAAGGCAAAGAAGAAAGTAGCAATTATAAATATAGCATGAACTGGTTTTTTTGTTGCCATTGTTGTTGTTATGATTGAAGAAATATCAAGTTGGTTCAAAAAGAGAGAGGAGAAAAGATTTATGCCTAAAAATGAAATCCAAAGATTATTTATTCCTCTTCTGTTTTCCCTGAGAAAAATTCCTAAAGGATGTGGTCTTGTTGGTTACAAAGTTCTTTCTGCTGAACATAGGCTTAGGCAAAATTGGAGAATAATAAAATTAAGATCAATGATAAGAGTGAGTTAAAATGCCTCATTATGGGTAGAGATTACTGAAAAGGAAAAGGAAACTTAGAACAACATTTTCCCTATTGTAAAATAATTCTTTAGAATTTAGTAAGATATTATTCTTCGACCACATTAAATGATTCTGAAACAGACATACCTTCAAAGACATATCAAATGTATATACTTGGCCTTTTGATATAGTAATAAAATAGTAATGTAAATTAAAATATTATAAACTTCATTGGCCCTGTGGCCTTACTCTTTATAAGTAACAAATTACCTTTTCCGATACTCAGGTAATCAAGCAGCTTCAGAAAATAAATCACATACATTTTCACTTAAAAACATTCCTCCTGACAATCATCTTTTACTACACACACCAGTTTGCACATCTTTTAGTGTGCTCAAACTTTAAAAGAGTCATACACCTAGAATATACTCAATAAATTATTGCTTATAAGTATACATTAAAAATATCAATCATACACAGTATATACATTGAATAATCATGGTACATATAGGGTGAATTGTGTTTACTTGTATTGGAAGAAAAATATCATCAAAAATTTATGTTTGTCATAGATTGTTTTAGTTGAAAGATCACTGCCCTCCTATTCATAAAATTATTTTCATCTACATGTAAATTTCCTATCTGTTCCATGTTTCCCATGAATTGTCATTAATTCTATTATCTAAGGAAATATTCTTAAGGATTTTCTTTTAAAACAAGTAAACATGAAAAATATATGACCTAGGGAAATCTATTAATGTAAAGTGTTTCAGTTTCAAATACTACATAATAAATTCTGGCCTAATTAACACATATGTATTTATTTTCTTTACATAATCTAAAAAGAACAGAAATTTTCATTCACTCTATTTATTATATGTTGGATATATTTGGCGCAGAATCTTAGAAACATGACACTAAATAAGCAATTTAATGTTGTAGTTTAGAGCATCATCTTTGGCCCCAAGCTACTTGGGTTTTATTCCTGACACTGCCACTTTCTACCAGGATGATTTTGTAAATGTGGATAATAACATAACAAGTCAAAATTTACTATGAGAAAGGATTTACATGCAAAGTGCTTAGAATAGTGATCAATAATAATCTCTGTGAGAGTGTTTGCTATTACTTTTGCTACTGCTTTCTTTGTAAGATTTTTGTGCTGATTTTTTATTTTTGCATTGTCTTTCAGTTTTTTTTAATTTGCAATTTAGATTACTCCAAGATATTACATATATTGCTGAGATGTGGTATTAACATTAGGTTGGTAACTATTTTCAAAACTCAAATAGTATCAATCCAAGTTGTAATATGTCACCACTGGCTGAAGGGAGCTGTTTAAAAAGAATAAGTAAAATACCATTGTTCATAAGACATAGTTCACAAATGTAAACAACAGCACACTATTATAGCTCAGTCTACTAGAGAACCAAAGCTGAATTTTCTCTTACATGAACAGACCATGAATAGGAAAATTACTGATCCATTCTAATGAGGGCTCTATGTCATTAGTTAAAGCAAAAAGAAATGAGACATAACAGCATCCACAGATCTAAATAACATTTAAATTCTTTATAAATCTAATTTTTATCAATGTGTGTGTTGAATCTAGATTGGCTTGTTTGAACATAACAAAATGATACATTAGTATGACATGAATTATAAATCTTGAAAGCCCATTTGTTTTGCTTCTCTTTCCTTTTTAATAGCCATCATAGGACTTCTACAGTCATGTCTTTCTTATTGCTACTATAAGTATTTTAAATTTTCATGGGTCACTTAAACACAGAAGAGACACTGCCTTCTAATTAAAGTATAGATTTGAAATAAGGAACAGAATATTATAATTGTCCTATGTAATGCGATTCAGGGTACACAGTAAAAAATAATTTGTAAATACACATATAACCCAATCAAGTTTTACTAAAATTGTATTGGTCTGATTATAATGATCTTTGTAGTATTATTCATGCTTAAAGATTCATAATGCTGTATTTCATTCTCTTTTTATACTAAGCCATTTTAAAAATCAGGTGGTCTCTTTGTGTGTCCTAAGATTTAAAAACAACAACAAAAAATGCTTTACAGATAAGCTCATACTAGTCCTTTTCCTTAAATGAGGAAAAATACCATAGAGATAGTAAGTAATATAGTTTTATAATTTTTTAAAGTTTCTATTTAGTTTTTAGAATTGTCCTTTTAATCTTGTATTATATCTAAACTTTTATTGGTGTAGTAAATGTGACAGCTGATAGTAGAAAAACAACATTTTGGGGGATAACATTCTTTCTTCACAAACAAAAAAACAAAAATAAAAACAAACAAAAAAAAGCTCTGACAAATCTTTAGACCAGCTTAATCTTTTTTTTTTTTTTCATTTATAAGACTTTGTGATTTCTCACTTCTGTATACGAAGTAGAAAAGAAGTCTTTTACAGATTGTAAACATTCTCAATTGGTATCCTAAATTTCACTGTTGTTTCAACACCTTTCCTAGCTAACCTACAGATTTTGACCCTTATGATTATGTCTGGCAAACAGCAAAACTGGGAATGACAAAATATGAATTTGTAGGGATATTTTAAATTATTCAAAGTATGAGTCTAATGGTATGCAATCACCTCATTTTGGTTCCAAACAAATAGTGTATCCTTAGTAATAGAGGCAAGAACATTGCCTCATGAGCAAATATTAGAATATATAATCAGGGCAGTGAAAATTCAAGTAGTATCCACTGCTGAAGTGATTGAATAAAGAGCACAATATCTCTATACAGCAAGGGAACAAGCACCAAAGCGAAGAGACAACTAATAGAACAGGAGAAAATATTTGCAAGCCATACATATAATAAGGGGTTAATATACCAATTATATAAGAAACTCAACCAACTCAAAAGCAAGAAACAACCTGATTAAAAAATGGGCAAAGAACCTGAATAGACATTTCTCAAAGAAGACATTCCAATGGCAAACAAACATATGAAAAAATGCTCAACATCACTAATCATCAGTGATGCAAATTAAAACCACAATGAGATATCTCCTCACACCTGTTAGAATAACTGTTATCAAAAAACAAAGACCATAATTGTTGGTAATGATGTGGCAAAAAGGGAACCTTTGTGTACTGTTAATGGGAATGTAAATTAGTGCAGACATTATTTTTAAAAATATGGGGTTCCTCATAAAACCAAAAATTAAGCTACCACATTTATCCAACCATTGTACATCTGTGTATTTATCCAAAGAAAATAAAATCAGTGTTCCAAAGAGTATCTGCCATGTTCACTGAAGCATTATTCACAATAACCAAGATTTGGAAACAACCTAACAGGTAAAGAAAAATCAACAGATGGAGGACAAAGAAAACATGGTTTATATAGAAAAATGAATATTATTCAGCTTTTAAAAAGAAGGAAATTGATTACTGACTACGTGTATTAATATAGACAACAGTATGTTAAGCGAAATAAGCCAGGTGCAGAAGACAAATATTTCATGATCTCACTTCTATGTGGAATTTTAAATAGTCAAACTCACAGAAGCAGAGAGTAGAATAGTGGTTACCAGCGGTTGGGAAGAGGGGGATATGGAAATGATGGTTAAAAGACACAAAGTTTAAGTTAGACAGAAGGAGTAAATTCTGGATAACTATTTATCTATTAACTATTTACAATAGCTAATGTATAAATGAAAATTTTAAATATTCTCACCATATAAAATAACTATGTGCAGGGATGGATATATTAATTAGCCTGATTTAGCCTTTTCTCAGTATACACATATGTTGAAAACTTCATGTACACATAAATATATACAATTTCTATTTGTCCATTAAAAATATATAAGTAAAAAGACTACAATATATGTAGAGATATTTATAGAAACTGAAAGAAATTTCTATAATGAATTATTAATTGAATTTTAATATTTTTTGGCTTTTTGTACATTAATTTCTTCAATAATACTAAATTCATACAATGATATTAGTTAATATTTCAAAGGATATCATTTATACCAATTGAATATCACTGCTCTAGTCTGTGTATATGCACGTGTGTTTGTATGTGTTAAAGTAAACACAAAATAGTTCTACACACCACACCAGAACACACACATAGAGACTAATTGTTATACCTATATTAGGGAACAGAAACATAGACATATGGAAGGCTAGATAAAAGGATATGTATAGGTGTACCACAGAAAGCACGGTACCATAAAAACATTCACACTGCTCTGTAGGTGTTGGCGTAGACAATAATGATATTGCTATGTTTATATTAAAGGGCTTATAGTTTCTTGAAAACGTTAGCTAAGTTCATTCTCCAAGCCAGATGAAGATATATGTAACTCACTGAAATATGGAAGGGTCTAACTGCCATATGGAAACAAAGACTAAAATGTTAATTTTTGTTTTGCTTTTAAAGTAAATAAATTAGTAAATCTGGCTGTGATCCAGATTATAAATAAATGTGTGAAATGAGGCAGATTCTATAAGAACCAGTTCTACTTCCCATTCTTTATTACCACATCTACTAACCACATACACAAGCACGTGAACATGCACATGGAAAAATGGACAAACAATAAAAATAAACTCACATTCACATACACACGACTTTATGATGAGACCCCAAGCTTTGAGATCTAAAAGAGTTTAAAAAAAAGTGGAAAAGATCCTGATAAGAATCATTTTGAAACAGGCATGCAATTCCTGCCCCAATCCTGGGATTGAGTCTATTGTGATAAGACAATGCTTCAAGAAGTTTGGGGAGGCAGTGGCAAGAGACATCTGTCTGTATCTTGTTTACTGTCTGGAATTCTGAGCAATGGCAAGCTCTCAAGCTTTTCCCATTTTATAATAGCATGGGATCAATAGAGTATATACGGCTGTGTGGGACATAAATGTGTCAGAGTGGCAATTTATTACTCTGAAGAAGGACTACCACGTTTCTGGTGTCCTCTGAGATGAAGAGAGAGTGACCATATTTTTATGTGTTACAAGGATAGCACGCTTGAATAACTGAGAGAAATAGCTGACAGATATGAGTGGTGTCATGATTGTGCAAGAGTGTGCTGCCAGGAGATTCGGAATGGAAGGTAAAATTGATGGTAAAATGAGGATAAAAGTATTTCAGTGTTTGATTGGATAGCAAGGTGAGGAGATTTGAGAATTAGATACAACCATGTGTGTATGTCAAGTGATATAAGTTTGAAAAGATGTTGCCCAAAGACCAGGCATATCTACTTGATGTTAAAATGCCAACCCAGAGAAAGGGACAAAGAGAAAGAAAGGAAAAAAAAAAAAAAACAACGAAAAAAACCTTAGAACTTTAAACTTCAGATTAAATGTTTTACATTGAGGGCAAGTTCTGTTGTTTCTTTTAAATGATAGAGTCTAGATGAATTACACTTAATTTTCAAACATAAAAGAAAAAGTAAAACAAGGTGATTTTTAAAAATTTTATGTCATTTTTAGAGAACTGGAATTGGGAGAATAAGTCAGAAAACCAATATCATTCTTATTAGAAGAAGCTATCAAGCAATAAATCTTTAAAAGGATAAATTGTTAATAGTAAAAAAATCTTTAAATGGGTCATTAATTAATTAAGCTATACATTGTGATGTTTAGCTTATGCATTATAGGCAAAACAATTATTAGAGATCACAAACAAATAACATGAAAATACTTATAAAAAATTATGTAATTGGAAATTAACTAGTAGAGACTGCACAACATGGAAACATGTTTTCAGTCTCTTGCAGTATTATGCCATATCTATTTTAAACAGATTCTAAGATTTGTTTGATATTTCCAGATGAATGGAACAGCATTGCCATCTCATAACAGAAAAGTCTGTGAACTCCACATGTGGAAGAACATAAAGTTACGAGAGCCAGAGAGAAATATTTTAGTCAAGGAAGTACAAGAATCTCTGAATTTTAACCAATTAGAATATTAGAAACCTGTGTCTTTTCCACATTCTGAGACAATTTAGAATAGTACCAGCAGCGACATTTTTTTTTTCCTGGCAATACATCTTCATGAATTCATGGATGAAGTAAAGTGACTACTTCTAATGCTAGAAAAAAGCAGATCTACATTAAGAAAGAACACAAAATCTAACACTTTCTTTGAACAAAATTTACCCTGAGCTTAAGTGGATTATTGTCAAAGTATTTTCATAACCCATTATGTAGCATATATGTGGTCTATGTGAAGATGTTTGAAGATTTGCTTAATTTGGAGCCACATTTTGTACATTTCTCATAGAATTTTGAACTAGTCCATGGAGTTATCCCTCTGTATATCTAATCTATTCCCCCAAATAACTGCTTTTCTAGTGTAATGTGGGATACTGGTAAGATATAAGCTAGACATATTTTCTCTTATTCTGGACAAATTGTGATCAACACTTTATTACATGATGAGTGATCTTATATACAGTTTTTATCAGTATTCATTGGAGACTATCTGATTTCATTAGAAAATTGATGGAAATATATTAGACTTCTTATCCTTACCAGACTTTATAATTAGGGTTAAAATAAATTGAGGTTGTATTGCAGTATGCTAATTTTGTCTTGAACCCAGATTTGATTACTTAATTAAAAATATTAATAGAGTGAGGTGTGGTAGCTCAAGTCTATAATCCCAGCTGCTTGGGAAGCTGAGGTGGAAGGATCACCTGAGACCAGGAGTTCAAGATCAGCCTGCACAATATAGCAAGACATTCTCTAAAATAAATACATTAATTAATAATAAACAAATAAATAAAAATATCAATACATTTTTACAAATATCATATTGCCAATTTTAAAATTTTTGTCAATATATCAATGTAGAAATTAGTTTAGCATTTTATGTAATACCAACCTATAATGTAAAATCACTTTTATTCATTTAAAATAAATCATAATATTATATAATGTGGTGATTTATTAGTCAAAGTCTAACTGTTAAATCATCAATAAAACTCATATTTTCTATAGATTCAAGTAATTATTTTGACTAGAAATGTATTTTTTTGTATTGATGGACATTTATTTATTTATTTTCAAAATATTACAGGGGTAGAAATGTTTTAGGTTACATGGATCACTTTTACAATGCTTGAGTCAGGGTTTTAAGTGTGCCCATCACCCAGATAGTGTTTAATGTACTTGTTAAGTAGGTTCCCCTCATCCCCTCCTTCTCGCTCCACTCTGCTTGATTTCCACTGACTTTTACATCCCTCTGTTAATAGTGAGTACATGTGGTATTTGTTTTTCCATTCTTTAGATATTTCACTTAGGATAATGGCCTCCAGTTCCAAACAAATTGTTGCAAAAGGCATTAATTTGTCCTTTTTATGTCTGACTAGTATTCCATGGTATACATATACCATATTTTGTTAATCTGCTCATGAATTGAAGGGCACTTGGGTTGATCCACATTTTTGCAATTGTGAATTGTGCTGCAATAAACATTTGAGTGCAGGTGTCTTTTTCAAAAACTTCTTTTCCTTTAGGTAAATATCCAGTACTGGGATTGCTGGATCAAATAGTATGTCTATCTTCAATTCTTTGAGGAATCTCTATACTATTTTCCATAGAGTTTATACTAGTTTGCAGTCCCATCAACAGAGTATATGTGTTCCTTTCTCTCTGCATGCATGCCAGCATCTAATGTCTTGGGACTTTTTAATAAAAACAATTCTAACTGGTATAAGTTGATTTCTTGTGGTTTTAGAAATGTGTTTTTAATTGAAGAATTGCTTAAAATGGTATTACATTTTAGGAGTGAATGTATAGTTGTTCAGTTTTTTCACTGAAAAGAAAAAACTGGCCTTTCTGCTCTTAGAATTCATAGCCCTCTTAGCCGACATAGCAGGATTTAAATTTATATAGATTAATGAGGTGGAACAAGGCCTATTCTGCCTTGTAGAATATCTTGAATATGGGAATATAAAAAATAATATTATTATTTTTATTATATACAATCATATTACATACAAATCTATCCTTTTAAAGTTTTGCTCAACTTAAATTACTCTTTAAACCACTTATCAGGACTATGAGATTAAACATTTTCTTATATGATGTGAAAGTGTACATTTGATGGTTGTTGTACTGATGAAACTTTATAGTTAGGAAATAGAAAATATATGTGTGTGTGGGGAGTCTCTATTACTTTGATATAGCAGAAGTCCTCAACTTCAATAAATTAGAACAACCTGATGGTCTTAAAAAAATTACCAATTGACATAAGTAAGTTTTTAGAATAGAATATCCTCAAATATCTCCTTCCCTCCAACACACATACACACACACACACACACACACACACACACAAAAAAAAAGAACTGAAAGAATTCAAAGGAAAGAAAACCACCAGGCTGAGAGCATTGTGGTTCATGCCTGTAATCCTAGGACTCTGGGAAGCCAAGGCGAGAGGATTGCTTGAGCTCAGGAGTTAGAGACCAACCTGAGCAAGAGTGAGACTTCATCTCTACTAAAAGTAGAAAAAATTAGCTGGGCATTGTGGCATGTGCCTGTGCCTATAGTACTAGCTACCTGGGAGGCTGAGGCAGGAGGATTGCTTGAGCCCAGGAGTTTGAGGCTGCTGTGAGCTAGGTTGATGCCATGGCTCTCTAGCCTGGGAAAGAGGGTGAGACTCTGTCAAAAACAAAAAAGCAAACACACCACTGGAATTCTAGAGAAACCTACAAGTGCACAGAACTGAAAGAAGCTTTGATTATTAAGAGACATGGTCATTTCAGACTGTGCTGCCCCCTCCTCAAAGCAGGCATAATACATCTCACAATGATTTTTCCTAGACCCATGATTTCTGAGAGGAAATGTGAGAAGGAATCAAAGTTAAATGTTCAATCTCTTCATCAGTCTGGAAATCTTTACAAGAAGTCCATTCTGGTCCTGTACCATGGGAACAACTGGGAGTGTCAGGAGTGTTGAACTACCTCCAGTGTATGGGGGACAAAGAGCAAGGTGCTGATTGCAGGGTCTGCTTGCAAATATTTGTGGCTAATCTGCCTTCTGATGCATGGGAAAGCTACATAATGAGACTGTACTGTCCAGTAGTGCTACAGGGCCTCAATACGCAGGAAGGTTCAAATCCTTGGCCAGACTTTTCTTAAAGCCCAGGTGCTTATGTGCAGCCTCTACCGGCCCAGAAACAATTAAAAGGTGTTAAATTCTAGTGCCTGCCTAAGTCTTCTTCAGACTGGGAAACAATGGCAGGGTAGCAATATAGTTCCAAGGCAATAGTTAAGTTCCAGTGCTGACTATGATTTCCCCAGACCTGGGGGGAAAAAGTAACAAGGGAGCAATTTAGTTTCAAAGCAATATTTGGATTCTAATATTCACTCTAAATCTTCCCCAGATCAGGAAACAAAGCAGAGAAAAAGTTAGTTATGGCGTGTTAGTTCTGGTGCTCAGTATAAATCCTCCCCAGAATGGGAATAAAAAACATTCCAGTGTTTAAGTTCTAATCCTAAGTAGTAAAGGTCTAACAATACCACCAAACACCTGCAAGAACTGAAACAGGTGACTATTTCTTTAAATGTGAAAGCATTGATGTAAAAATGCAAAAATTATGAAAATGCAGGGAAATATGACAATAACTTAAAGAAAGCAACAAAGCTCTAGTAGGGGACCCAGAAGAATGGAAGACCTGTAATATGTCAGACAGAGAATTCAGAATAATTCTCTTAAAGATTTTCAAGGAATCACAAGAAAGTAAGGATAAAAAAAAATAAGTAAAATTTTAAAAACTGGGAACAAAATGAGAAATTTGAGAAAGAAATACAAACAAAAAATCCTAGAAATATAAAATAAATAAGAGAACTAAAAAAGTCATTAGAAAGCTTCAGGAAGGCACTTGATCAAACAGAGAAAAGATTTAGTGAGCATGGAGACAGAACATATGAAATTGCCCAATCAGAGGAGCAAAAAGAAAAGAGAATACAAATGAGTAAATAAGGCTTACAAAAATTATGGGGCATCATCAGGTGAACTAACCTAACCACAATTTCCAAAGGGGATGGAGAGAAAAGGTCCTAGAAATCATATTTAAGGATGTAGTTGCTGAAAATTTCCCAAATCTGGAGAAAGATAACATTACCATTTATAGGAAACTAAGAGGTTGCTAATCATATTTAACACTAAAAGGAAATCCCAAGGCAAATCATAAGAATAATAACCATATTAAAGATAAAGAAAGAAAACTCAAAGCAGCAAGTGAAAAGAAATATATCTCACACAATGGAGCCCCAATACAATACTTTTCAGCATGGCTCAGCAGAAATCCTGTAGGAATAACCTAATACTCTAAATAGAGTAAGAAAACCACTTACATCTTAAATATGAAGAAAAAAAGACTGAACTATTAAAAACAATAATAACTACAACAATTGGTTAAGATGTAGGCAATATAAAAAGATTTAAATAGAAACATCAAAAAGTCAAATTATTAAAGGGGGTTAGTGTAAAATGTAGACTATATTTTTATTAATTTTCTTCATGATCAAAGTTATTATGTTTGAAATAACATAATATAAATATTAGAAGTTTTTATAAGCCTCATGGTAACCACAAATACCTATAATAGATACACCAAAAATAGATACTTAAACACTGGCATAAAATAAAGACACATTTCTAGAGAAAAATCACTTGACCATAAAGGATGATAATAAGAAAAGGAAGAAAATATCTAAAAACAATGAGAAAATAAATAACAAAATGTCAGCAGTAAGTTCGTACCTCTCAATAATAATTTTAAATGTAAATGGATTAATTCTCCAAATAAAAGACAAAAAATGGCTAAATGGATTATAAAAAACTCCAACTATATTCTATCTACCAAAAACTCACTTTAATTATGAAAACACAAACAGACTGAAAGTGAAAGGATGGAAAAAGTTATCACATGCAAATAAAAATGTAAATAAAAGCAGGAGGACCTACACTCCTATTGGATAAAATAGACTACAAGGCAAAGACTGTACAAAGACAGAAATAAGATCATATAATGATAAAGGGGAACTTTAGCAAGAAGATATAACAATTTTAAATATATATTCATCTGACATTGGAACACTTAAAATACCCAAAAAGAAAGATTGAATACAGTACAACAGTAGTAGAAAACTTCAACACTCCACTTTCAGCAATAGACATATTATCTAGACAGAAAATCAACAAAATATTCCCAAATTAAACTTTAGTCTAGACCAAATAGCCTAACAAACATCTACAGAATATTACATCCAACAGCTTTAGAATACACATTTTTTTCTTCTACAGCATATTGAACATTATCCAAAATAGACCATATCTTAGATCACAAAACAAATATTAAAATGTATGTTAAATTTAGAATCATAGCAAATATCTTTTCTGACTATCATGGAATAAAACTAAAAATCAATAACAGAAAGAACTTTGGCAACTCCACAAATACATGAAAATCAAACTACATGCTCCTGAACAATGAATGGATCAATGAAGAAATTAAAAAGAAAATTAAAAAATTCTTTGAGACAATTGAAAACAGAAATAAAACATACCAAAACCTTGGGATACAATAAAAGCAGCTGTAAGAAGATAAACCAATGGCCAAGAAGTATACTCAGCATTATTAATCATCAGAGAAATGCAAATCAAAACCAAAATGAAATGTCACATCACTCCAGTTAAAATGTCTATGATCAAGAAGACTAAACATAACAGATGCTAAGGAGGAGGTGGAGAAAGGGGAATGTGTATACACTTTTGGTGGGAATATAAATTAGTACAACCACTATGGAAAACTATGTGGAAGTTCCTTGACAAACTATAAATACCATATGATCCAGCAATCTCAGTACTGTGTATACATCCAAAAGAAAGGAAATCAGTATATCAAAAAGATTTCTTTATCCCCATGTTTATTTATTATAACACTATTCACAATAGCCAAGATATGAAATCAACCTAAATCTACATCAAAATATGAATAGATAAATAAAATATGCTATATACACACCGTGAAATATTAGTCAGCCATAAAAAATAATAAAATTCTATCATTTGAAGCAACACATATGGAACTGGAGGACATTACATTAAGTGAAATAAGCTAGGTACAGAAAATCAAATATTTTATGTTTTTACTCATATGTGGGGGCTAAAAAATGTTTATCTCATGAAAGTGGAGAGAAGAATGATGGTTAACAGAGGCTAGGAATAGTGAGTGTGGGGATATGAAGAGGTTGGATAATTGTTACAAAAATACAGTTAGAATAAATAAATTCTAGTATTTAATAGCAGAGTATGGTGACTATAGTTAACAATAATTTATTGTATGTTTCAAAATAGATAAAATAGAATATTGGTTATTCCCAACAGAAAAATGTTTGAGATGATGGATATCTTGAGTATCCTGATATGATCATTACGCATTGTATACATGTATCAAAATGTCACATGTAATGCATAAATATGTACAATTATTATTCATCAATAAAATAGAATTATTTTCCTGGCAATATATCTCCAGGGATTCAATTAGGAAAGGTGAAGGCTCAGAACTGACATAATGCATTAGGACCCTAAAATACCTTATTGTGCATTGCAAGTTTAGAACCACCTGCCTACTATATTAGTAAGTAGTGGCATAAAATTTCTAAATAGTTCCTGCTGTCTACGGGAACAGAGAGAGAAAAAGAAAGAGGGAGAAGGTTGTATTAGTTGAGGAATGGTGAACTTTCTCCTTTGGCAAAAATGCATTTGATCTTTGCTAAAGTCAGGAAATAAATGTTGAGAGTGAAGAAAATGATTTTGGAGCAAAAATCTATTTTGGGCCCTTTCCATTCTATCTGTATAAAACTTTTGTGACTGCAAAAGTTGTCAGAACCAAAATTGAATCAAAGACATAAAATATAATGAAAATGTTTGTACCTTCATAATACCCTGAAATAAAAAAAAAATAAAAAAATAAACGAGTCAATTGCGTCAAAATTCTAACAAACAGAGCTGTAGAATGCCATGAAGAGAGACTTCTCATGCATGTATTCCTGATCACAGAACTATCACAAAAGACTCTGAAAAAACCACAGACTTGCACCAAAGGCACCACAACCTTAGGGAAAAAAATTACATCTCAGAAGACATCTGCCCAGCAACTTCATGTCCAATCTTGAAATGATGCACTCTTATTATTCATCTTTGTAGGCAAGGGTAATTGTCTCAAAACAACCTGTGTTACTAAATGGTTTAAACATTTGTCCCCTCCAAAACTTACATTAAAGTTTAATCCCCAGTGTGGCAGTATTGACCGATGGGGACTTTAAGAGGTGATTAACTCATGAGAACAAAGCCCATTCTTGAATTAATGGATTAATGGGTTAAAGGATAAATGGATTATCATGGAAATGGGGCTGGTGGTTTCAAAAACAGAAGGAAGACCTGAGAAAACATACTCAGCCCCCTCACAATGTGATGTCCCACACCACCCCTGGACACTGCAAAGATCCCCACTGACAAGAAGTCTCTCATCAGATGCTATCTCTCAAACCTTAGAATGTTCAGCTTGCATAACTGTAAGAAATAAATTTATTCTGTTTATAAATCACCCACTTTCAAGTATTCTGTTATAAGAAACATAAAATGGATTAAGACAGAATGTTGGTACCAAGAAGCGAGTCATTGCTGACAATAAATACCTGAAAATGTAGGACTGGCTTTGAAACTAGGTAATGATCGGAGGCTGGAAATTTGGAGGAGCAGACTAAAATAAGCCTAGATTTTGGTAAGAGCTTAGAAAGCAGGACAACTAGGGAATATTTGGAACTCCTTAGAGACTGGTAAGTGGTTATAGCCAGAATGCTGATAGAAATAAGGACAATAAGCCAAGTGTGGTGACCAGCCTGGCTAACATAGTGAGACCCTCTAAATAAATAAATAAAAATATAAACAGTACAGATCATTTTGACAAGGTTTCAGATGGAAATGAAGAACGAGTATTGGAAACTGGAGTGAAATCCATCCTTGTCACATAGTGGCAAAGAATTTACATCCACATCCAATGGTTTTGTGGAAGGCTGAACTTGGGAGTGGTCAACTAGGATATCTAGCAGAAGAAATTTCTAAGCAAATGTATAGAAGTAATTGCATGGTTCTTTGTGTCCAATCAAGCACTGAGATATGGGAGCAAAGGAATGATTTAAAGACAGAATTCATAATTAGATACAATGTACACTATTTGGATGATGAGTACATTCTAAGCCCAGACATCATTGCTATATAATATATACATGTAATGAAACTTAACTTGTATCTCCTAAATTTATTAAAATGAGAAATATTTTAAGGAGTCCATTTACTCAAGGTTTCTTGGATGTGGCTCTAGGTAAAAAAATTAAAAATTAAAAAAAATATTTTAAAAAGAAAGCAAAGCAGTAAGATTATGAAAACTCTTAGCCTGGCCAGGTAAAGAGTGAGAAAGCCTATTCAAAAGAGGAAACCAAAGGTGTGGCCTAGGGACCTTTTACTAAGAGGGTTAGTACAGAGAGAAAGAATCTATGGAAAAAAAGACCCTGAAAGCATTTCAGAGATTTCCTAGTCTGCCCTTTCCATCATAGGCCCAGATGCCTAGGAGGGCAGGATGATTTTAGCAAACAGATCCTGGGCCTTACAAGGCCATGCTGCTCAGTGTCCTGTCAGGACTCTACTCCCTGCACCTCAGTGAAATGCTTCACATCTATCCCAGTCATGGCTTTAAGGGATCAGAGGTGACGTTCATGCCACAGCTCCAGAAGATACAAGTTCTAAACCTTGGTGGCATCCTCATAGTGCTACTTCTGCAGACTTGCAGAAAGAAGAGCTGTGGAGGCTTAACAGCCTCCAACTAGATTTCAAATTATATAGTAAAAAACCTGGGGGAACAGGCAGAGATTTGTCACAGGAACAAAGCCACTTGCAGAGAGCCTGCAATAGAGCAATGCTGAATGGAAATGTGGGGTTGAAGCTGCTGCAGAAAGTCCCCATCAGGGCAATGCCTAGTGGAGCCTTAGAGGCAAAATTGCTACTGGGCCCAAAGAACTGTGGAGTCATTGGCAACATAGAATGCCCATCTGGGAGAGCTTCGGGCTCTGGATTTGGACCCACATAAGCAACCACATGTGCCGTACCCAGCAAAGCCATAGGTGCAGGGCTGCCCATAGCCTTGGAAGCCCCATGCCCAAACCGGTGTGAACAAGATGTGGGACATGGAGTAAGGAGATATTCACCACCTTTAAGATTTAATGTCTGCCCTTTGGGTTATGGACTTGCTTGAGCCTTGTTACCTCTCTTTAGGACTACTTCTTACTTTTCAAATAGTAATATACCCCCATTGTGTCTGGAAGGTAGATGACTTGCTTTGATTTCAAAGACTCACAGATAAGATTCTGAACTTTGGACTTTTGAGTTGTAGCTGGAACAAGTTAAGCATTTGAGTCTGTGGGGTTGGGATGAATGTATTTTTTATATAACAAGAACATGAGTTATGGGAGGCCAGGGGCAGAATACTATGGTTTAAATATTTGTCCCTTCTAAAACTCATGTTGAAATTTAATTCCAAATGTGGCAATATTGACAAGTGGAGCCTTTAAGAGTTGACTGGATCATAAAGGCAGATCCCATTCATAAATTAGCAGATTAATGAATTAATGGGTTAAGGGATTAATGGGTTAGCATGGGAGTAGGAATGGTAGCTGTATAAGGAGAATAAGAGAGATCTGAGAAAACATACTCTTTCCCTTCATCATGTGATGCTCTGAACCACCTCAAAACACTGAAAAGAGTCCCCATCTACAAAAAGGTTCACACAAGATGTAGTCCCCCACCCTTGGACTTCTTAGCCTTCATAACTAAAATAAATTTCTTTTCTTTATAAATTACTCAGTTTCAGGTATTCTGTTATTAGCAACAGAAAACAAACTATGACAGTAATCCTCATTTTCCCTTTAAAAATCCTGGTCTTTCTTTACCTTCCTAAGTACACATGAGCATATTCCTATTGCAATGCCCACTCATGAATAAATATCCTTTACTTTTAGAGAGTTTCTTGCTCTGTCTGTTATTTAGGTTTGAGATGACCTATCACTTTCAATATTTCTTGGTAATTTTGAGGTGTTTTATACCACGATTGCCAGACTTTCTTTCAATTTCTAGTACAACCACATATAGATTCACTCTTCAAGTCTTTTTGCCTTTAGCCAGAAAAGCAATAAATATTTGTCATATGCGATAAATTGTGCTTGTCTTTACATAGCATACTAACATGCTTGTTTTAAGGTATCATAAGTTTATTTTATTTAATGTAAAATATGAGGCCGTGAAATGCCAAAACATAAGTTCACAATCAGAAATATGCAATTTTTATATATGTCACAGTGAGACTACAATGATTTTTTTAGTATGAATGCTCCACATTCATTACTGTATGCAGAGGCTCTGATAAGTTGTATTGGTATTTTTATGAAAAATACAATACTAGATTCACACTTGTATGTACTGAGTTTAAAAAGATGGAAACGCAGTTGATGACTCTGTGAGGCTCAGAAAACAAACCCAGATATATGGCACTTTGACTTGCTGATTGCTTTTAACTACAGGAGGAGCAAGGTCTCCCTTACCTTCTCCTTGTCCCTCTTCTTCCCCTGAAAAACAGGGAAGAGCTCTTTCTGCCAAAAACATCTACCAGAGCTCTTATCTTCATAGAAATATCCTCATTTTCTCTCTCCCTGGAATGTCTTCAACAGTACAAATTAACAGTATCACAGGAGAAGAGATTGAAAGTTTGTACTTTGCCTAAATATTCTTGTCAAAGTTCTTTCTTGAGATAACTTTCAATACCCAAGGGATTTTTATCTACATAACAAGACATCATTTGTTTCCCATGCATTTTCTTCCTTTACCCTCCTATAGCTTGTTGCCAACTCTCTCCAGAAGCATCAAGCCCTTATTCCAATACTATAAGAAAGTTATTCATCTGGCTCTTCGTAGGGTCTTATATTTTGTAAGACTCCTTTGAATATACACTTGATAAATTTACATGCTTTTTCTCCTATTAATCTGTCTACTGTATGTAAGTTTATTCCGGAGACTCAAATTATCAAACCTTTTGTGAGAAAGGAAAAGTTTAAAACTCCCCTATAGATCTATCAACAAACACCATCAGTACCAACTACATATCTGCCTCAGGGTTGCTGCTTCTCAAACTGTAATATTAATCAATAAAACCATAACTATGAAGCTGAAGACACTGTGCTAATAGCTAGACTACAACACAAAGAAAATACACATAGTTTTTGTAATCATGAAGCAATTCAGTGAAGCATAGAAGAAAAAAAAGCAAAACCAGACACACACACACACACACACACACACATGATTAAGAAAAATCCCTAAGAAACAATAACAACAAAAAGAAGCCAAACAAAATCCCACTTAATTGTAGTAAGTACTCAAAGAAAATGATAGTAAGATGTAAAACAGAATATTGGGTGTGAGTATTCTTTTATCTAGATCAGACAGTGAGGATCCCTCTGGAAGGAGGTGACTAATAAATTAAGAGTAAAAATTGAAGAAAGAGAAGGATCAAGCCCTATGAAGAAACAAGGAGGGTGCTTTCCAGAGGGAAGATATATCATATGTAATTTTCTTCTGCTAGGACAATGTGAGTGTATTCATGAACCAAAACTAAGCTGAGAAAAATGTAGGAAAAATGAGTGAGAGCAGTATTAGATAAAGTTTGAAAGGCTGTAGCCAGAATTTTGCATATTTTTTTTTCAAGTAGTTGTAAGGAGTATGCGTTCTCTTAGTATTGCAATGTGATATCACTTAAGCAGAGATTAAAACAGTCTCATTTATGTTCTTACAGATCACCTTAGCTACTGTGGGAAAATAGATTTTATGCCAAATATTTCCATTTTAGAGATTTAAAAACAGCATTGATTTTATTGATTTTGTCATCAGTGTTCTTATTGTCAATAAAGTTAATAATTTAACCTGTAACTATTTTCCATGGTATCAATAAAGTATTTATTTTCAATTTTCATTAAAGTAAGAACACTCAAAGTTTTTGATTTGTTTTTAATTAATTCCTTTATAAAATGCTACTTAACCCAAAAGACAAAAGCAAAACATCATTTCTCAATAAGACTGTTTCTCCTCTTAGGAGATTGTACGGCTACTCTCATTATAGAATATTCTCAGTAGATATTACTTACTTTTTATTTTTTTGAGACAGCGTCTAGCTCTGTCACCCAGGCTAGAGTGCCATGGCATCAGCCTAGATTACAGCACCCCGAAACTCCTGGGCTCAAGAGATCCTCCTGCCTCAGCCTTCTGAATAGCTGCGATTACAGATGTGCATGACCATACCAGCTAATTTTTTCTATTTTTAGTTGCTCGGCTAATTTTTTTTCTATATATTTAATAGAAATGGGGTTCTTGCTCTTACTCAGGTTGATCTTGATCTCCTCAGCTCAAGCAATCCTCCTGCCTTGGCTTCCCAGAGTGCTAGGATTACAGGTATAAACCACCATGGGTGGCCACTTCTTCTTTTTTTAATAGTACTTTTCCCTTTTAAAAGTTCCTTTTTTGGTCTTGGGGTAATATTTAATTATGATTTAATTATAAATACTATTTTTCTTAACAAAAAGGTATCAATTTTGTATACTTCGATCACTATGTTGCACCTCCATCAAGATACTAACCCTAAATAAGTCAAAACCCATAAATAGCCACCTTAATTTGAAGCTGACATTATCTGCATCTAATTAAAATACCTCTAAATAATTAAATATAAATGGATTGATAGAATTCTAGATAAATATATATAGCCAATAAAATGACAGGATTTTGCCAATTATTAGATTGAAATAATGAGCATAGTCCAATTTAATGTAAATATTCGAAGGCCAGTCAGTAACAATCAACAAACCCAAGGATCTGTGTAATAGAAATGTTAAAAATGAATTGTTTGCTTTAATATACGTTAGCAGTAATAGTACTTTTAGGTTTCAGTCTGAAGTGTCAGTTCTTGGTGCACCTGTGGCCAAAGAATGATCATATATGCCAAAGGTAAGGCAAGCATGAAAATGAGGTTTATTGAGGCAAGAAAGATAGCATTATAGGGCAAGAGTAAGATACAGATTTACAAAGAATGATTCAATAAATAAATAATAAAAAGCATGATTTATATGCCACAGATGACGACCAGACCCACAGTCACAGCAAAGAGAGAGGACATAAAAAGGGTTTGGTTATGGTCTGTGTCTTGTTTTATAGAGCCCAGATTGTGACCTCCTGTGCTTCAGACGTCACCATGGAACCATTTTGATTGGACAGTTGGAAGTTACTTGGCCTGTCCTACCACACATGCAGGTTGTTCTAGGTCAATTTCCAGACTCTATGGTATCTATGCTGCTTGGCCCAGGGGCCAGAGAGTCCTCTACATTCTTTAGCAGCTGGCATGCTGAGTTCTGTTTGGCAGAGTCATGGGATATTCCCTCCTCCCTCAGGTATGGGAAGGATTAGGTTGGAGGAGGACCAAGATGTCTCTAGAATACCTAGAATCCCTCTCTACATAAAAATTCTACCACCAGCATCAGCACTAATATGAAGAGTACCAGTAGCATCAGGAAGAGAGAGAGAGGATAAAGTAGGAAAGGAAGAGGAAAATGGGAATGAATAAGAATAATAGCAACAGAGAGTTGTTAATTATAGTAATAATTCAAGTAAAATGTAGGCGCAAATAGAATTCTAGCAAAAAGTCATAGCTTAATGGTCTTAAGTAGTTTGGATACTATATGGGTAATTTCTTTAATTCCTTCTATTGACTTCACTTTGGTTTTATCAATCTGGATAATTCAAAATAAGTATTGCTAAGAAGAATTGCCCTGGTCACTTGTAAATTCAGTCAGAATTACTCTCAGTGACAGCCTCAGTGGTTTTATTCAGGTTGGAGGCAGTGAAGTTTAAATGAGTGATTAATTCCTTAAAAATCATATCATGGGATACAGTAGCAGGCCAGTATATTTCTCACCTATAAAACTAATTAATCTGAAGTAGATTTGTCTTGTAAACATTGAGTCATAAAACAGAATTGACTTATAGAATTAAAGCAGATGGTATTCTTGTTTGCCTAATGATCTTTTAAGTGTAGTGACTTATTAATAGAGGACTATGAAACATAACTACAACAGAACTTTGCTGTGTTTAGACAAAGTGATATGGAGATATGTATAAATTTTCTTAGTTCAGCTGAATAGACCCTCTTTCACTAGAGATATTAGGTAACCATAAGCATAATTTTTTTCTTTGCATTAACTGGGTAAATGTTATATAAAGATGCAGGGTTATTTAGGCAAATAGATGATCTCCTCATTTTGTAGGGTTTGTCAAAGAAATTATACACTGTTGTTCAAAATATTAAATTCCAGGCTTAAAACTAAACAAATATCAATATAGCAATCATAGAGGGTTTTTTTTTAATATTCATTATGGTCTGTCAAAATCTAATTTTATGTTTAGTTTTCTTTGATTCGCCTGGCATTAATTTGAGAATGTTAGCCTAGCAATTTTCATATTGATTTTCCTAATCAAAATGAAAGCATATTTTTATAGTGGTTTCCTGTTCTTGCTTTTGTTGCTAAAAATCACAACACTTTAATTAAATCTTTGTGTTAATGGGTTTAGGACTAGTTGCCACTTTAATAAATCAGAACTACCAAATCTGTTCAGTTTACTCAAACTGCAATCAATGCTAATTTCCTTTTGGTTCAGCAACTTCATTTACTTTTGTATTGGAAGTTCAATTATTTGCAATTGCAGTTGCAATATATTAAGATAAATGTGATATAGCATCTAAATTGTAACTTGCAGAAGCTCAATTTTTATTATTTTGCGCAATGGAAGCTATTTAGAAAATAATCTTAGAAAATTTAAGTGTAAATGCTATTAATTCAAATATTAGTATACCTTGTCTAGAAATTATTAATGTAAATAGATCCTCATACCTTCACTGGAAACACATACATATTAAGCACTAAAATAGCAAAATTACCTAGCAAAATTTGAAGTAGTTTATATCCATTAAATCACTCTTGCATACCATGAGTATTGTTAACATAAATGTTTTTCTATACCCCCTTTCAAATAAATTATTTCTTAGTATTTTAGATTTTAAACAACAGTTACAGTTATAGGATAGTAACCAAATTTATAATTTTCCACAATTGTATGGAATTGATTCACAGGACTACTAGATCTCTAAAATAAATTTCACCTTCACCTTTTGTATCCAGAAGAATTAGCATTTTTTACTTTCTACATTTGTTATTATCAGAAGAATGCTTATACGTAAGAATTTAAAAATTACACTTTTTTAAAATAATAAAAATGATACGTAGTAAGGGTATCAAAAAAATTTAAGTTCCACTGTAGTAAATATTTCGAAGGTTGCATATATATTTTCCATTATAAAGCATATTATTCAAGAGAAGCAAATGTCCATATATATTCTGAATAGCTTTATTCTTAAAATGAGGTATATTTTCTTGCAGAAGGAGTAAAAAAGATATACTGGCCATATCTTTAAAATTACTGAATTTTTTTTTTCTTCATAATGTGTGCTTAATGTTCTGATGAAATTTTTCAAGAGCTCCTAAAATAATTTGATTAAAAGCTTTCTTTTATAGGAAGGATAACTTTTCAAATTATTTTCTCTTATAATTTCGTTTTATTTCTTATATTTCTAAGGAAAAAAAATTAATCTCTTGAGATTTTGGTTTAAAAAATATAAAATTTGGGGTTTTGTTAAGAAACCAGATCTTTGATGTAGGAATTACAGCCAACTCTGAAAGTAATGCTTGAGAAGATTTTTAATATGCTCTGAAGCTCTGGATTTTCTTGTAATATTTTCATGTTCATTTTAACATCTTCAAGTTTTTTTTACTTCTAGATTTTAAAAACTTTAACCAAGCTTTCATATTCAATTATTCACAACTCTAACGCTATGAGCAATAATTCAAAACTCTAATCCTGCCAGATTTCTATTTCCAGTACATTAAATAGTTAAATTAATAAATATATGACCTCAAAGATATGTAAATATGAACTCTTAATTTGTATTCCAATTCTTTTCTAAAAGACCTACTATATCTGGCATTGAATTAAAGGTCAGAGAACTTAAAAAAGAAAATTACTAATAATGACTTTTTAAGGAAATAATAACATTTGAGCACTTTGCTGGTCAACTTAAGGTTCACTGGTAAATTATAATTAATGCACTTATCTTAGAAGTCTACCTTGGACTCTGTTGAAATGCAAATTAATGTGAAAAACATTTGTCATACTTCGTCTAATGTTAAAAAAATTCACCGAGATGTTTATTTACCTTCAAGCTAGTTTTTAACACAATCTTATTTCAGAAAGTTTTTTTTAAATGACATTTAAAAATCTGGATATGACAGAGTTCTCAGTGTTTGTTATTAGTCAGTTTTTAAATTTAATATTTATAGGTAATTAAGATATTTATTTTATTAATCTTAATATTTTCAGAATACAGAAAAAGTTATTTTTATATATAAAAGGCATTTTTTAAAATCTCTGGACATTTTATAAACACGCAACCAACAGATAAGCTTATTTTATTTTGAAGAAAATGCCCATTGATAATTATCTAAGAGATTATGATTACACTTGAAAATATTCAGCAAGATAGCTGAATGTTATGTAAAGCATAAATGAAGAATGCCCATGGCTAATTAAATTGCATTTCTTGACAAAACAGAATGTATGCCAGTCAGATAGGAGGCTCTTACTCTATTTCCCAGCTAAGCATTTAAGACTTAGAAAAAAATAAAGGAATAAGTTGGGTTTAGCATTATTATAGATGTGAAGCACATCACTAGGAGATAATACCATATTATTTTTCTGGAATGACAATGAGGACATTCACCTTAAGAGGCTCCTTTTGATGCAGTATTTAAAATCGCAAGTGAGAGATGTGTTAGGAATAAAATAAAACCACAGGTGGTGTTTTGGTTTTCAAGTCCTTAATACTTCAATAGAAAGAGTGAATTAACAGATGAAATAGAAAATCTGTATGAAGTCTGGAATACACTGTTCAAATATTTAATTTGTCTGTTTAGATCTTATTATTAATAACAACAAAACACTGTATTACAATAACAAGCAGGATTCAAACAATTGCTAGCTAGTGAATCATCATTTGCCTGCTATTATTTTAATTTGGGTTTTGTTTTTTAGAATGGGTAAACTGTTTTCTTTTTTCTTTTTTTTCTTTTTTTTTTTTTTTTTAGAATTTACCAGTAAACACACTTGTTTAAAATATTTTTTCTCCCACTTTCTTTAGACTGCTTTTTATTTTTTAAATCCATCAAGCCTTTCCTTCCAGGGTAAAACTTAACTATAAAAGGGATTATTTTTGTTTCTATTTCCCTCACTATATATAAGCTAATGTAGCTCCAGTAGCTAATAAGCACTGTAAGTTCACATGGCTTCCAAAAAGTATCTCACAGTTAATAACCTGTTTAGTGTAGTGGCTGGCAGGGATTGCAAGTTTGACATTTTCAACACAACTGCTAAAGAGCTAAAGTCAAGTTACTGCACTACTGATGCTTAGAAATTATTAAAGTATACCCAATTCTAGGCTGATTATCTTAGTGAGTGATGAGAATACTGTTAATTATTTTGTTTTTGTTTTTTTCTGGAAAACTGCAATGATGTAGAATGCTAGGGATAAATAAAAGCAATAAAGAAAATCTTTGGAGATTCAGAAAAATTAATATCTTTCTTAAAGAAATAAAATTAATATAAACCTAAAAAGTATGAACATAAAAATTATAATAATGAAGTTCTTGGTAACTGTTTAAAAGATTGTAAAAGTTATCAATAAAAAGCATACACTTGAGGGCTGTTTTTCATGAATGGATAACAGGTTAATGCTTTTTGTGATTCCAATCATTATTAAAATCAGGAACATTATGATTTATTAAGACTTTTGTTTTATAAACTTACAAAAATGTGTCCTCTGTGACAATGATTAAAACTTTAAAGATTATTTTTCACTATGTTTCAGTAATATAATGACTGAAAACTTATGAAAGTACTATGTCTTTGTTAAAACATCTAAGCAATTTACAACAACACTTGATTATCATCTAGCTTGTAATCCTTCAGCAAGGATGTTAAACCAAATATTTTGAATAATTAAACAAATCTAATGTGTGTGTTTTTGTGTCTATTAATAATTTAACTATGTGACGTATATTTAAATAAGAACAGGTAATACAAAATATATATCATTGGTAATTTTTTGAGTAGTTGTGTTTTTGGTCCTTCTGGAAACAAAAACCATAACAAAGATCCAGTACAGGAGAGGTAGAATAAATTATAAAGAGGAGCTTTGGGGCCAAAGGAAAGCACTTGATTTTTCTAAAAAAGGTAACTTGAATGCAGTTTAGAACACATAGTTGTTATATGGAATTTGGAGACAGTGCTGTCAAATATTCCTATTTTTCAAAGAGAATAGGAATTTGGGTTCAATATTAACTTTCTTAAGAGTTAAATGTAAGCAACAAATTTAAATGTTTTTGTACATTCTGTGAAAACTGAGAAATTGTGAAGTCTCCATGTGACATGCATGCCTATAGTTTTTCATCTCAAGGTATTAGTACAAGAGAGACAAAAAGTTTCTACACTGAAGTTATTTGTTGATGCATACAATTTATTTGACATTTTAAAATTCTTTGTCATGTTTAAAACCTGTTCTTTAGTTTTCTGAGACTTGCAAAACTCACTTTTTTTCCTTAAAGGTTTTATAGCCCTTGAGTGAAACATCACCTAACTATCTATAATGGTGTCATAAATTACACATAAGGTGGTTTGAGAGTTTAGAAGATATCCTACCTGTTTAGTAGACACTGAAAATGTCTCTTTAGAAGAGGAGCATTTGAACTTGAATATTCTCTTCTAGTTTAACTAAACATTTAGTTTTAACTGATACTGTTGTACAAAATTGAAATAAATGGTACAATGCTAATGATATCTGAAGGAGATTCATGGTTTTCTTATTTAGTTGGTGTTAAGACTATTAGAACATGAATATTTATGAATTGTTATTTTGAGGTATCCTAGTTTGAGCACTGATTATTCTATTAAGCCCTTATACTCATTCAAATTTCTCACATGCTGCTTCTATTTACTAAATGCTATCCTGGCCTCACAAGTTCTAATGAATTTTTAATTGTGAAGTGATGATATGGCTTTCTGCTAACACTCAAAAGCCATCCATCATCAAATATATTTTACAGACCGATTCTCTTCAGCTCCTGATCACCTGAAGCTTACCTACTCCTTTGACAACTTATCATTTGACTTGTTTAAAATAAAACAAGAAATACGTTATTTTGCTTTTGGATTCCTTCCTTATTATGGTTACTTAAATTGCAATTTCTCATTTACATACAGTAACAGCTTAATTGGATTGTTATCTTAGTTTCTCCTGGGAAATCCTCTCTGCATACAAAACTCTGCATTTTAGACTCACCCATGTTTATCCTGTTTATTTGCAAACATATATCTATTTATTATTCATTGAAAAACTGCCTGTTCATATTTTTGCATATTTTCATCTTTTAAGCTGAGAGAATCTTTGCAAATAATTTAAATATGTTTAAGATTCTATCACTTTCCCAATTAAAAAAGTCTTGTTAGTCTTTATGAAAATTATATTCACAGCTAACCTTATGATATCTTTAGCTTACCTAAAAGATATCATAAGGTTAGTTATGAATATAATTTTCCCACTTCTACATTTGAACAGTCTGGTTTATAAATGAGTATAGCTAGCAGTGAAAACTACTTTGAGAATAAGAAAATATATGTGCTGTATAACTAGGGTCAAAGTTTTCTTTTTATTAGTACAGTGTTTTGGATCACATGACTTTCAGATTTTAATTTAGAACATTATTATAGGAAAAGAAAAAAGGATGATTTATGAAAAGGTAAAAGGTGAGGAAAATATTAAAATGAGAATGGTTTCAGGGCATTGAAAAAGGCATAAGTAGACATTCCAAAACTCAATAAATTGCTCTACATCCTGGAGTTAGATGACTTGAACTTTCAATGTAAATTTCCGTATCAGTGAATATCTGTTCCTTAGAAATAATTTCAATTAAAATTAACAACTTTTCGTGTAATCTTTAACTCTAAGAATGTATTGAGTTTCAAGCATAGAACTAGAGTATAAAAGAGAATTTTCCTGTGTTTATATGGATATTTATGAATCTCTTACTTTGTTTAGATGTGACCCTTATTCAAGTACTGCACTAGAGCCAGGACATACTGCACAGAGCAATAACTCTCTGACAATAGGTACACACAAAATTAGATAAGAAAGAAACAGTCTCACCTTTTTATTTTATCTTTATTTTAAATTCTTGCTTCAAAACCTATCCTGTGGACGTCCAAACCACTGTTTTCCAATAAAAGCTTCCTCATGAATTGAAACCATGGTCCATCCTGGATAATCATTTACAACCTCCAGACCAAAAACAGACTTTCGATTTGGTGGCTTCTTAGTCTCTATAATTCCTCACCCATATGCCAAAGTGCTGGAAATTCTAACAATCCAATATCCATTTCACTGGTATAAAGCTTTCCCTACTGTTAGGAAGCAAAATAAGCCACATCAGTCATTAGCTTTAATGCCAGTTCCTACAGCTTGAGTTATGATTTCCCAAACATGTGTCAGATTCTCTGTAATTTCAGAATATTGAAAACATTAAACCAGTAGAAAAGAATATATTCTAGTATTTTAGAAAATGTAGCTTTGAAGGGATAATTATGTATTTGAATTTTGACTAGTAGGTCTCCTATGTATATGTAATTTATTTACTTCTGTAACCATCAATGATCCATCTGTAAAATCAGGACAGCTACACCATTTTGCATGGGCATCCTGAAACTGAAATGAAACAAATACCCATCACAGGGTCTGTCCCAAATCAATGGTATCTCTGATTATTGATATTGAATGAAAAGGTTAGGCCATGTAGGTTGAATGGCAGATGTGCAGAAGTGTAGGGAGGTATGAAAATAGGGAAGGAAAATGCTAAACCTAAAAAGTGAAACAGGCAGTAGATAACATTAGAGATCAGGTCATTTCTATGTCCTTTTCCACCTCCGATATTTTATTGCACTACAAATGTAAATCTATCATTTTCTGATATCCTCCAGCAAGGTATCTTTTCTCACTTTATAAAAAGCAATCCTGTCTTAAATGTTGAACCTTTCATAAGTATTTGTAAAATAAAAGAATGAAAAGAGAAAACATATTACTAATTTCCCCAGTATGTTCTCAGAGATAATGAAGGCTGAATGCCACATGAACAAATTAATTCAGAGATGTATTTGTGTAGTTTTTATACCCTTGATTGTGAATATCCCAGAAATTTCTGTGTATTAATAAAACTAGTAATTGACTTTCAGAAAGAAGGAAAAAAAATCTATTGGCTTCTTGGCTACAAATGCAGTATACAAGGTAGGAAACTAATTTTTGGATTTGCACAATTCTCTTTCTGACAAGCTAGATTTGCTAGTGAGTTTTATAAAGTTCCTACAGTTTAATAACTCAGTAGCTTACAGAGTGGTTAAGAGAGATAATGTTAGAATATACATGTTATAGAGCAGTATATATAATAAGCACTTAATAAAATAGCTGCTATTAACACTGAGTGCTTACACCATACCAATTATGTTTTAATTATGCTTACACGGAATAGCTCATTCGATCTCCTGTCAATCCTATGAAGCAATCTTTATAATTATACATGGTTTTCTATTATGGCACAGGTAGATAAGATACCTTGCCTAAGATCAAAACAATAGGAAGGAATGGACAAAGAATTCATATCCAGGCAATCTACCCTCAGAGTTTGTGTTCTTAACACTAGCAATATATCTTTTATTGCTCAATAAGTCATAAGGATTTATTAAATCATAGTTACTAATGTTTCCTTTATTTCCATGCTATTTTTTATCTAACTAATTGAAGTTTTACTACTGCTGATATATGTCAGTTTCAGAAACAAGGTAATATATGCTTACTTGATTTTTCTGCATAATATATGGCCTAGGACAAAATTCAGGATACAAAGAAATGTTCTACTTTTCGTATTTATTTGATATTTAAGTACATGGTATATTTGTGTGGTAAAATGTTAATAAAATAAAATTACCGTATCTTTTTAAGTTTAAATATTCATTAAATTTATAAATTTTTAAATAAATAACCAAAATATAAATACTCAAAATACTTTGTGTTGTTAGTATCTGAGGATCAAAATATGAGCAAATAGATTCTTTTGAATTGAATATATCAATAAATACTTTGAATTCTCCATTAAAGTAGATTGTCCATAGAATTCATAGGTCCTTTAATCATGTATCAATGGCTTACCAGGTAGTTAGTTCTCCATTGTTTTCATCTTCCAGTAAAACAATTATGTGTGTCTTCTGCCCATCATTCTAGTAAAAGTCATTTCATATCTAAAATATAATAGAGAATTCTTAGTTATCATTTTATTTAACCACTGGGAACACTTAAACATGATGTGCTTTGCTTCATTAAAGTTTTCTCATTTGGAGTCAATCTATTAATTTCCCCAGCCACTTTCAGAATCTGTTGCCATTATATCTTCTATCTACCTTGATATATCTTGTTTAATCAAAGCCAAGCCCTTGGCTATTTTCTCTACTCATAGTCTCCCTCTCTAGAAAGACTTTCTTCTAGGCCTATGAATCATTTGTTACCTCTCTGCCAAAAACACATTCACTGAGTTTCAGAAAAGGCTGTTGAAGATCTTATATAATATTTCTATTTGGCTATCTTAAAAATACTGAATAATCATGGCAAAAACCAATCTCCTGATCTTTTTTTAAGTTGAGTTATTGCAAAAACAGGCCTAAGGGATTTGGGAACAGGTAGTCTATTGGGAGGTGACTTCAGGAAGCAGAGTGAAGACCTGGAGAGACTGAGATGAGGAAGAAAAGACATGTGTGTATTATTGAGCTAGTTCTGCAGGAAGTCCCTGGGCTGTTTCTGGTGATCCTATAAAGAATTCTACAGAATGTATCAGAATATTCCCAGTGAAGGATGAGGTATTAAAAAAGAAATAGAAAGAGATTTCTGAAATGAAGTTATAATTTTTTATTTTTTAAAAAAATAAAACATAAAAAATATTAAGGAGTAAATGTTGGCTATTTTGTAATCAGGCTGGCCTATGAAGGATGTATTTTTTCTTGGGTAATTTCTTCTTGTGTCTCCATGGAGGCTAAGGCTCCTTTCAATCTTAAAAATGTACCTTGTGGAAATTTACTTCTCCACACATTGGGTAATAATGTGCTTGTCCTAAATGACTGTGATAAATGCTCATCATTTTTCCTTTTGTAAAAACATGATTTTCATAGCAGATTGGCCAGTGAATGATGAAATGTTGTATGACCCTTTACATCATGTAATACATTGCTAATGCTTTTATCATGAGAGGCAGACACTATGTTGCTATGTCTTCCTTTTGTAAATCCATTAATAAATTACAAATTAAACAGTGTTATATTTATTTAGAAATCAAAAACTGTTTCTTAAAGCTACTTTTTGGTTCATCATTTCTCTAGGAAAAAAATGCTGCTCCAAAAAACAAACAAGTAAACATAGCCTTCTCCGGGTAATTCTTACTGATGCTAATCCCTCAAGGCATGATTTGAATGCCAAAATAAGCATCATAAAAAAATAGTCAAGTATTCTATTATTAAAGCTGAAACATAAAAAAAATCTGATGCAACTTAATTCAAATTTTATTAAAATGAATTAAGGCAAATGTAATGGTTTTTACTTTTGTTTGACTTTTTAAACATAGCACTGACTTAAAATAAATGTAAAGATAAATACCTTTAACTTAAGATGAGGGAGGAAATTCAGTATATTAAACTTCCATCAAACAAACTACAGAAAGGAGCTTTTAAGCTGTATCTTCATAACTTTCCCTCAACCAATATCACATTTCACTGGATGCTTGACATACTCTTGATGAAATTAAAACAAACCCAAAATAAACAGTCCATGCAGATTCATAGTTTCTTACCTCTCCACTGCTATTATACATTATCATAATATAAGATACAGAGAAGTATTACTCTTGATAAAGAAATGTAGCAAGTGTGTATTCAAGCAAAATATAGAATTAGTAGAATGTTTCCAATATAAGATGAGTAGTTTCATAATATAATATTTACATGTATGGCATTTTTAGATTTCTACGTCTAGGCTATTTTTCTATGGTGTTCTAATAGACTATTTTCTATTAGTAAAACTTTGAAAAACAAGACACAAAATATGAATTTTTATATATTTTTAGTATGGATACATAGTATTATATTAATAGAAGTGAGGTATATGATCATTATTGGCCACACATTTTAACTGTTAGGTTTTCCCTCTACATCCTTTTCCAGTGAAGTCTGACCTTGACCAAACAAGATGATTGTAGCTATAGAATCAGAATAGTTAGGTGGTACGGTTCAAATTTTTTTTTTTTTGTCTCTTTCAAAATTCACATTGAAATTGAATCCCCGATGCAGGAGCATGGGGAGGTGTAGCCTTTGGGAGGTGATTGAGCCATGACGGCTCTGCTCTCATGAATTGGATTAGGTGTCTTATAAAAGGGTTTGATGAAAGCAGTTTGCTACTTTTGCCATTTTGCCCTTCTGCCTTCTGTTGAGTGAGGACACAGTGTTCCTCCCCTCCTGGGGACACAGGGGTTCAAGGAACCAACTGGGAAGCAGATACCAGACCCTCACCAGGCAACAAGCCTGCTGGTACCTTGAACTTAGACTTGCCAACCTCTAGAACTGTGAGAAACAAATTTATATTTTTTATAAATTACTCAGTCTCAGGTATTTTGTTATAGCAGCACAAAACAAAGACAGAAAGACTTGTAGCTTTATGGAAAAGGCAAGGAGACAGACACCTAAGCTTACCTCTATTCTAGGCATATCTGAACATGTGTTCCTAACGAAAAACTATGACAACCTGGAAATGTGTAGCTAAAACCTCCATTCAAGGAAAAATATGCTGTTCAGTGTCAAGAGTATACTTAGCTAATAGGCTCCGATTGTCATGTCTTCAGGATTTGCTTCAGCTTTAGAGCTATGGCCATGATCTTACCTAACAGCCCTCAGGACTGCTATGATCTGCCTATTTATTCCTAGGGTAGTATTTTTCTAAAGGTAATATTAGCTGTAAAACTGTGTTGAATTGACTAAGATGTTTTCAGATATTTTTCATCATCTGTGGTACTGCATGTCAATCCTTTTCCCCATCTCTTTCTTTTCAAAGGTGTTATATTTTCATCACATTCTGAAGACTTATCCTAACCAATAATACCTCATTTTTTTTTTTTTTTTTTTTTTTTTTTTGAGACAGAGTCTCACTTTATTGCCCAGGCTAGAGTGAGTGCCGTGGCGTCAGCCTAGCTCACAGCAACCTCAAACTCCTGGGCTTAAGCAATCCTGCTGCCTCAGCCTCCCAAGTAGCTGGGACTACAGGCATGTGTCACCATGCCCGGCTAATTTTTTCTATATATATAAAAGTTGGCCAATTAATTTCTTTCTATTTAGAGTAGAGATGGGGTCTCGCTCTTGCTCAGGCTGGTCTCGAACTCCTGAGCTCAAATGATCTGCCCACCTCGGCCTCCCAGAGAGCTAGGATTACAGGCGTGAGCCACCGCGCCCGGCCCTCATTTTTCTTTTGACCTCCCCAACCCACCAGGTACTTTGAAGCCTCTGTTAACATCTTTCTCCGAAAGGACAAGAACCCAACTGACACAAAAGCATCGGTTTTCCCATCCTTGAAACATTTTAACAATATATGTCAAGGGTGTGCTGTCACAAAATTACACAAAAATTCTACAAATAGTTGTGGTAAAAATTCTGTTAAACAACTTGTGGTTTCAGGTTTGACATATAAATAGTTTGGAAGTCATCACATTCATGCAAGAAAAACCTGGGCAACCTGTAAAGCAACTTTTCTTGGACCCACAAGAGAACTTAGTTTGCAGAGCAATCCACCTCTCTGAAATCTGGAGAAAAAAAAGAATACAGAGAATCATGGCTCAGATGAGCTTACCTGGAATAGAAGCCACTGGAATGAGAAACTGGAAAAAACATATGAATGGTCATTTTCATAAATTGCTGGAAGCTAAATGTGGAACAACATGGGAGTAAGAAATTGCTGGGGGATGTTGTCTTAGAGTGTCCAACTCTTTCATGGATTTTGCTTCCAGGAACTCTATCAAGTTTGCACAGTGAATGTCCAGAAAAGGTTACCTTATAGTTCCAGGAGGGTGAAAAGAGTAATCATTGTTATATGCATGTATGCAGCCTTAACATAACAAAGACATCCTTTCCAAGGAGGAAGTCTTCACTAAAGTCTTACTTCACAACCATGGGATAAGGGCTGTCACTCCATCCTCTGATCTTCCTGTCTCACCAAAGGGAGAGTAAGCTGTTCCAAAAAAAGCATGCTTGCAAATCACAAGTTAGAGAAAAAAGACCACTAAGAGTCCAGATATAATTGATTTTAAAATGTCTTCTCTCTTCCACACTTACCACCTCTACAATAGGGCTCCAGTGTAATAATAGTGGATTAGAAGTGAAAGAACTACAAGTCATAGACTCTCTCTGATGAAAAGTACTAAAAGAATCCCAAAGCGAAGAGGTAAGACAAAAAAAAAAAAATACTCTAGAATTTTAAGCTTCTGACATTTATAGCTATAAAAAACATTAAACTGAGGTCCAGCTCCTACTCAGATTAACATAAATACTCATAATAAAGGGTTATTTACTTATTCTCTTCCATACAACATATCTGGCTTTCAGTGCAAAATTACAAGGCATAGAAAAAGGCAAGAATGTTACCAACTTATATTCTGCTAGCAATATGTTGGATGCTTGGTTCCCAAATTGTCTAATAAAACTGCATATTATACTTCTTAAATGTTATCAGTTTAATAGCCAAAAAATTACATCCTTTCAGTATCTAAGTTTTTATTTCTTGCATTATCAATAATTTGAAATTAGCTTTGATGGTTTTATTAGCTATTCACATTCCTATAGTTGAAATTCAGTTCATCTCCTTTACAAAATTTACTTTTGTTTTCTAACTTTCTCTTTTTTATTTATTTGGAAGCTTTTTCTTCTATATACTAGTAACGGTCTGTTTTTTTAAGTTAATTATCAACTCCAATGGTAGTGAAGATGTGGAGAAACCAGAACTCTTATACTTTGTTGGTGGGTGCCTAAGATGATACAACCTCCTTGGAAAGATTTTTAGCAATTTATTATAAAAATTAAACAAATGCCAAGCATACGACCTATAAATTCTACTTCTAAGTGTTTACCCTTGAGAAATGAAAACATATGTACACATAAACAATATTCATTATAATTTATTTATACTAACCTCAAACTGGCAATAACACAGGTGTCTATCAATAGGTATGCTATTGTGTGTCTCAATACGTGTGTCTCTCCAAAATTCATATGTTGAGATCCTCTCCCCCCAAGATGATGGTATTAGGAGCTGGGGGATTTGGGAAATAAGGACAGAGACCTTATGAATGGAAGTATTACCTGTCTTGGTCCCTTTGGGCTGCTCTAACAAAATACCACAGACTGAAGTGCTTATGAACAATAAACATTTATGTCTCACAGTTCTGGAGGCTGACAAGTCCAAGATCACGGTGCCAGCAAATTCAGTGTCTGGTGAAGCCCTGTTTCCTCATAGACAGCACCTTCCCACTGCATCCTCATGGGATGGAAAGAGCGAGCAAACTCCCTTGTATCTATTTTATATGGGCACTGATTTCATTCGTGAGAGCTAAATCCTTATGATGTAATAATGTCCCAAATGTCCTACCTTCTGATACTATTATCTTGAGAATTAGGATTTCAAGATATAAATTTTGGGGGGATACAAACATTGTAACGATGTCAGTGCCATTGTAATAGAGTCACAAAAGAGCTTTGTTTCCTTTTTTATGGAGGAGTTAGTGAAAAGGCTCTGTCAATGAATTAGAAATTAGGCCCTTGCCAGAAAAAATATGAACTGTGCCTTGATCTTGGACTTGCCAGCCTCCAGAACTGTGAGAAATAAATTTTCATTTTTTGTAAGCTACTCAGTTTATAGTATTTTGTAATAGAGAGCAAATGGACTCACACAAGGTGAACTGATAAATGAATTGAAGCGTATTCATACAATGGAACTATTCCCTGATTTAAAAATTCCTTGTGATCCAAACAAAAAGCTAGATGAATATACATGGTTATTAAAATAGATACAGAAAAATAACATTTGAAAAATCAAAAACACATTCACAGTTTAAAAAAACAAAAATAAAACCTCTCAATAAACTAGGAAGACAAGCTAATTCTTTCAACTTGATAAAGAACATCTCCCAGAAAAACTGCAGTTAACAGCAGACCTTATTTGACTGTTTCTCTGTATCCATGTATTCCCATGAATACATGGGATGGAGATTCTCTCCTACTTCTCCCATTCTACATTTTGATGGAGCTTTAAGCCAATATAATAAGTTATAAAAGATTATTAAAGGCAAATAGACTGAAAAAGAAAGAATAAAAATTATCTTATTCACAACATGATATTTTATGTAGTTTAAAATCATTTACAAATAAGCAACTTATAAAAAATATGTTATAAAGAAGTTTAGCAATATTACAGGCTATGACATTAATATAAAATATAAATTGGATTTCTATATATAAGTAAAAAAATTCAAACATGAAACTAAGAAACCAATTTCATTTACAATAACATAAAAATACTTAGGAGTAATTTTAACAATAACAACAAAAAAGGTGTAGGGCTCACACACCAAAAACTATAAAAGATTACTGAGAGAAATTAAATATCTCTAAATAAATGAAGAGATATATCATACTCATTGATTGGAATAATAAATGTTAATAATATTGCAATTCTACCCCAAATAATCTACAGATTCAACAAAATTCCTATCAAAATCCTACCAGTCTTATTTTGTCGATCAACAAGCGGATCATAAGATTTATTTAAAAAGGTAAAGGACTAGAATAGCTATAACAATAGTGAAAAATAAGAACCAAAAAAGGACTGACCAATTTCAAACCTTACTATAAACTATGGTAATTAATAAAGCACATATTGTTATAAAGATAGGCATATATATTAATGGAATAGAAGAGAAACTACATCTTCACATTTATGGTCAACGGATTTTTGACAAAAAGTGCTTTTCAGTGGAAAAGGAATCATGTTTTCAACACTGCTGGAACAATTACAAACCTAAATGTAAAACCCTTATACATCATACATACATACACATACACATAAATGAGGTGAACTTATATCCTCACCAGAAGTTATGCCAAATAAAGGAAGTCCAACAAAACCAAACTTCAGAATGGGTAATAGACCTATTTGTAAGAAGTAAAATTATAAGACTGATAGAGAAAAATATATAACAGATATTTTTGACCTTTACTTAGGCAAAGATTTCTTATGTATGACATCGGATGTATGATTTATAAAAGACAACATTGAAAAATTTAACTTTATCAAATTAAAAATTGACTTCTCATTTGGAGGCTCAATTCTGGAAGGAATCGTTCGGGTTGTTGGTATAATTCATTTCTGTAAGGCTGTAGGCCCGACCACTGACAGTCACTACTCTCTCCCTTCTCACTAAAAGGAAGCACTATGCTGGCTTCTAATACCACAGAGTAGTTTGAAAAGATTTTTACTTGATATAAATGGTATATATAATCAGTACTTTTAAATCTGAATTGTTTCTTCAATTTATTGCTGTATGAGACTCATCCTTGATACTCAGGAACATAAATTTGTTATTTTACCTTGTAAGGTATTTAGTATACGTATATACCACTTATTTATGCATTCTACTATTGAGCATTTGGGTTTCAGATTGCTACTACTATAAACAATGTTATACATATTATTGTATATGTCTCTTAGAGCAAATGTGTCTCTATTTCTAATAGACCAAGAAATGGAGGTGTCATATTAAAAAAAAAAAAAGCAGTAATGGACATTGGAAACTAAGAACCGAGAGAGTAGGAAGGGAATGAGGGACAAAAAAATCTACCTATTGAGTACAACATACACTCTTCTGGTGACAGATACACTGAAAGCTTTAATTTCAACATGATACAATTTATCCATGTAACAAAAAAACACATGAACAGCTTATATTTTTGAAATAAATTTTAAAATTCTGTTCATAATTTTAATTCTAGCATATACTTTAAAAGAGTTTACTAAAATCTGTTTAACTAATTTACATTTCCACAAGCAGTATATGAAGGCTTCTCATTATGATTTCAATTTCTAATTTTCTGAAGACTAAAAAAGTAAAGCATCTTTTCATATGCTTACAATCCATGTATATATTTTAGCAAATCATCTCCCTACTTTTTCACTAACTGATACAAGAAATTCAAGGACCGTCAGGTGGTCCCTGGGCCACATTTTATGTGTAAGCATTCTAGGGGATAAGTGACCTCAAATGCTAAGTTCTCTTCTCTCTTCTGTTCTCTCAGGTATTAACTCCATCATTCTTCACTGTTTTGAAATTTCTCTGATGCTGTCAAAGAGGGGTATTTATAGTCTGCCAAGTTTTTCTAATTCTTCTCAGTAGGAATGTGTTAGTCCTATTTGCCTAGACCTCCTTTAATAGAAATAGAACACACAATTCACTTTTCAAGAGTGTCAAGTATTTTTGTTATTTCTAGAATCAATTGTCGAAGTCTACAATTTTTACTTATTAACTTGTGTGACTTGACAAGGGAGAAAAATATATTTGAGATTTTTTTTAATCTCCAAGTTTCAGAATTCTGTGCCTAATGCCACACCTGCTATATTCACAGAAAAAATAATGTTTTTCCATCATTTTAATTTGTATAATTTTTGTTAATTCCTTAGAGAAAGATAAATTAAAGCAGATTTAATTTATTATGATGTAAATTTCTTCAATATTTAATGTAGGAATTTAGATGCTTTCAGAATAATTCTACCACCTAGAAAAATTAATTAGGTTAGGAGGTAAAATAAGAACAAAAACATAATGAAATATTGATCATTGATTGGGCTAGAATTTTATCTGGTGAATTAGCTGTGACAACACATCATATTCTATACCGAGCAAAAAGTATCAGTCTAAACAAATATTGATACTAATTTTTATACCAGAGTAGTACAGAATTGGTCTCATTACATTATAATCATTGAATTATATTTTGTTCAATCATATTATTGAACATAATTATATTTTAATACATAATTATATTTTGTTCAATCATATTATTGAACAAAAAGGATGGATTGATTACTCAGTATGATCATACACATTGTTCACAAGGAAAATCTTTGAATATTTTCCAGCTATCTTCAAATATAAAAAAGACCATCAAAGAATGATCAAATGCCATTTTTAAAACTAAATCAGATGACTAAAGCAATTTTATAGGCTATTAGATTAATTATTTTAATAAGTATTTCATACTTATATGAGATTTCTTAAAATCCTTTAAACTACTAAAATGCTAGGCTAATTAACATAATAATCATAAGCTACAGAATAGTATTTAGTTGTTTGATACTGTTTTTACAAAAGTTCTCATTTTATTATGCATGGTTTGAGAATTATTTGATTTAATATTTTAGTCAGTGTTTTAAATTTATGTGATAAGATTATTCTCTATACACTGGACACTGTTAAAGATCTGTTTTCTAGATGAGAGATAATCTTTCCATAAATAGAAAGTTCACTATCTTAGCTATGTTTGCATACTTTAAAATGGTTGTATGATATAGTCCACAGACCATATTATTTACCATAATATTTTCACCTATCTCTTTTTAATAGACTATTTTGTAAACTTTATCATTTACTTTATTAGTATAATGCTTTGTTATAGTAGTATATATTAAATGTGTTAAATAATAATTTTATGCATACACTATTAGTAGATTTCATCTACCATAAAAGTAGTTTCCATTTAAATAAAGGTATATATTTTTAAACACAATTGATATAACCTTCATCTTTGGCAACAATTCATAAAATATTTGTGTAAAACTACTTAAATATATTGGCATTTTTGAAGCTTTTGGTTTCTTTTGCTTTGAACTGTCCAATTTATGTGACCTTCCATTAGCTTTTGAAAATATGCTCTGGACACTCAGTTCACCATGGAGTTCCCATTTGTGATACAGAGAAGGAACTCTAGGAGTCCATTTAGGATGACAGATAGAAAATGTTCTTTTTTCTTTCACTGAATATCACTTTAAGAACATAATAGGGGAACTGTAGTTCTCACACTATCCCTGAGTTCTCAAGAATTCTGTGTTCAGTTGAATCGATCTAAAATCATGAAAGTGTAGATAGCTGATTTCCTCCTTCCCCTACTTAGTCAAAGGTACAAGTAAAATGTATTCATTGCATTTCTTAGGTATCAATTCTAGCTTTCTAAAGTGTGCTATTATTGAATGCATTTATTTTTACTTCGACTGTAAAATGACCAACCTCTTTTTAGTTCCTATTTTCTTATTTTCATAATCTATTGAAATGAAGTCAATAGCTGTAGACAGTCCATTAGCATTTCTAAAAGTAGTTGAGAAACAAATTTATATAGGTTACATTCCACTAGAACCAGTTATATTTTGAAATAAATTTTGCCAATAAAATATTTTAAATAATTGTCATGCCCTCTTTAATAAATAAAGTTAGTTAGTCCTTTCTCTCTGGGTTGGGCTAGTTTTCAATTACATTAGGCTTATAAGAGACTACTTCTATAAACAAGCACTTTATGCTATCATAATTAAGGCATCCTTGTGAATAAAATGCCTGTGAGCAACAGCATTGGGAATTACTTCTGGTCAATATGCAATCTTTGTAACACTCTGGGAAAGGTTCTTCCTCAGCAGTGAACTGGTGAGGTGAATAATTCAAGTAAGAATTGACATTGCTGGAGGCCAAATTGCTGAAATATTTCTCGATTAGAATTATAAGAACATGAGAGATTTTTGAAGAGAGAATAAAGGTCATTTGGTCCATCAAGGCATATCCTTTTTAGTACTCTATTTCCCCAAGGATAGCATCTAATTGTTTCTTGAATGACATTCCTGCTTTTTGCCTCAACAACTTTGCCTTCAGGCTCTTCTAAGTATTTATTATTCTCCACATGAAAAGGTACTTTCTGAAATATGTGCTGAATTTATTTTTTAATTTCCATTTATGTCTTCCTGTCCTATGATCTGTGTTGAAATGGAAATAATAACTCGGGTTGACATTATCTGTGGCAGTTAAGACTTTATGTGCTTGAAATCAGATAGCTCCAATCCTGTCCTTAATATTATATGCCCAGATTTACAATCCCAACCACCAGACTTGCATAACAATGGTAGGGGGCCCAGTTATAACAATATTTCTCAAATTTATATTTCTTCAAATATATAATTTTTCATTGCAAAATAGAGAATAATACTCACTGAAAATTAATCCATTTAGTGGTGTGCCGTTCCTGTCACTTGTATATATATATATGAATATGTGTAGGTAGTGCATATATGCATATATACATACACATACATACACAAATGCATGCATGTATATACACATATCTGTGTATGTCTACATGTATATTGTATGTATAGATGAGTGTACAGTATATTTATATTACATGCATATTTATATCCTTTCTCCTGGAGGGATAGTAATAAGAAAAGCTATTGGAATTTTAGTGCTATCTAAATGGACAATTTATTATATATGTTTAACCAAAAGTCAAGTCATGATTTTATTGTTTTTTGACTAAATAATTATAAAATTTAATAATCAAAACTTTCTCAAACTTAGACATGTAAATGTAAAATGCATCATATTTTTTAGTTGATTGTAAAAAATATAAATATAAATATAATTATTTCACAGGCACAAAAGGTTAACTCTGAAAGCACACCCTTTTTGCTTTTGTTTTGGAAATGTTAGGAAGAGAAAAATCATTATTTACCCAATATACACCTTCCTTCTTAATATCAATCAAACGTCATAAAATCAACCTTCATCATTTTCTTGCAATGATGTTAATTGGTATATTAGTTAAACAGACTTATAATCACACCACCATTACTATTGTAGTTAGGCCTGGACTGAGCAGTAATCAAGGACAAGTCAATTAGTTAAAGCAGCTATCTCCTGACATTACACTGGCAACAATGATTGGTTCAGGTTGATCCACTAAAATAAAGGTTTAGGATTTTGTTCTCACTTATAAAAAACAATTATTTGTTTTTCGTTGGGTATAGAGAAGGAAGCATGTAGCTTGTTATTGCTGATAGCATATTGCCATTAGAAAGAATTCAAGACATAGCTCACAGAAATGTGCGTAAGGCAGATACACTTTCAAATTGGGAGTGGAGCCCTGAAGCCCAAACTTTCAACTTTTATATTACATGACTACCATAACTTTGCACTACTTAAACCAGTTTAGTTTTGGTTTTGTTAACTGCAAATAAAAGCATTTAGGACAGTAATCTAAATTTTATTTTTAATTTAATTTATACCACTTTTGCCTTCCTGGTCTTTACATGTTTGTGTACTTAATATTTGTGTGATTATAGATATTACTAATTGCCTTTATACTACCACATAAACCATTTTTAAAGGACTACCATAAAATCATTAGAAATAATTAAGATGTTCCACTAGCAACAGTTTATAGCTAGACAAAACGTACACATGTGAACATACACCTACAAACACACACACACACACACACACACACACACATAAACCACACACTGAAAAGAAGGTAGATGGATGGCTAGGGGGTAAACAAACATGGTCTAGTGTTTAGTGCTGGCAGCACATTGACCTCAACAACAGCTAATATAAACATCAAATCCAAACTTGGCTAATTCTTTAAAAAATTAAACAAGATGGTCAATATCAACCCAGTTACCCAATATAAGCTTTAGCCATGGGATTGACCATTCTTTTAGAATATACTGAAATAGAATGTTCAGTTTAACTTCTCATTTATGTGTTATTTCTAAAAAAGTATATAGGAGAAGAGAAATGATTCTTTTTTCATTACCAGAGTCCTTGTCATTAGTTTGTATTGTCACAAGATAGGGGAAATGTCCGTATGATCATAAGAGAGTCTTTAATCACAAAGAAGAGGAAAGTTATGACAAGAGAAGTCCTTTTTTCCCCCTTTTATCACAAGAGCAGCAGGATTCTCTCCCTTTATCAGGAGCAAAGTGAATCTCTTTTTCCATCTCTCCTTTTGAAACAACTTTGGAATGAGAGGGTCATAAAGTTTTGGAAGGAAGACTATGATTCTGAGAATATTTAGAATTTGTAGTCCTATTATCTAAGTTATAAAAGTGTTTTGAAATCCTAAGATTGCTTTTTCAACTGTAAAAATCTTCATGAATTCCTAATTTCCAAAGGCCAAGTCATTAAAAAATAAAAAAATAAAAAGACAGTGAGTCATAAATTCATTAATCCACTCCTGTGATTTCTTGAGTTCAGCAGGATATTCTACGAGGACTTTTATACTGAAGATAGGGCATTATAAAACCTTAAAGTGTAAGATGTGTGTAATATAGGACATCAGAATAAGAAGAGGTGTTCTTGAAACTTTTGTTAACAGTCATTGATCTGCAGTGACAAGCATACGTTGACTTACTAGTGGATAAACTACATTATAATTCTTATCACACTATATCCATTATGCACACTATTTAACTGTGATTAATTTTATGTTGCCCCTTTATATGGAGCGTCAGTGATTTTATTTGAAACTAACAAAAAAAAGATCAGCAGTGATATGATTTCTTTGAGTACATTGTCAAGCTTATATACTCCACCTTTTTATGACAAATTATGCACTTTTTCTAAACCATTTTAATAAGATAAAATAACTGTGAATTCAGTAAATTTTCATCATGATAATTATTCTAATAAATAATTGCATTGCCATTACACTTTCAACATATTTTATTATGCATTTCTGCTATAGAACTAAAGCATAGAATAATAATAAATATGCATACTTCTAAAGGTTTAAATATTGTAAAATGTATTCAGCCACTTTTCAATGGCTAATAATTTCATATAGTTAATAAAAGCACCACCAGATAGGCACTTTATTTGCTAGTTGTGTTGGGAAATGTCAAAAATCATAAATATGATTAGAGAAATGTATAAAAGTGTGGCTTTAATAACTTAATCTAAACTGCCAGATGATATTATTTGAAGCAAATGAAGATATATTTGCTCTTTAGGTGTTAATTAGATCAACACAATTATAAATGCTTAATTTACAATAAAGTATAAAGATGACGGCTTAAGCATGAGGTTCATGCTCACCATATACCACAGTTATTCTAATAAATGACATGGGATTTCTAAAGCAAATAATTAACTGTGAGTAAATTGCATGTTGGCTTGACACTGCCTCCCACAGAAGCTGGCATATTTCTTGCCAATCTCTTTCTTCTCCCTGGTCTATCCCTTTTCAACAAACACATTTAACAGCTGTGGATGCAAACAAGGCACATTTGGCAAAAGTAGGAACCAGATGCCAAAGTCTAAATGTATATTATATTCAAAGCATCAGGGCCTGTTGCTAACTCCTTAGTGTCACTTCTACTGGCTCTCTTTTTAGATTGTCTACTGGCACGCAACAGAGGCACATCTGGAAGTATTGTTGGGGTCATGCAGCTGTGGCCTGGTCTTGGCTATCTTGCTAGATTTCATTAATTTTGAGGTGGTTTCCCATTTCTAAAAATGTGTTGGTAAAAAATACCATATCATGACACTATATATATATATATATACACATTATGCATATATCACGTATGTATAGTTTTGAAAATTTACTAGTGTTTAAAAATTTCAGAATTTTGCCTGAAAGCAAAACATTGGTTTTACGGAACAGTTAAAATACACAACTGTACCAAGGATTTTTGGCCAATTGTAAAGAACAAATTAATATTAGAATCTGCATGATAAATGATTTCAGTTACCTAGACAGAGAATTAGCAGTTTGTTTTAGCTCAGATCCTCCTGAAGGCTAATGTAGGCTTCCATGTATACAGTTTATTTGATAATTGATAATTGGTAGAAGGGAAGAACAGAGTGAGTGGTGGAAGGGTAGTAATACAGGGAAGGTGGGAAATCCAACAATAGGATAGGCAACTCTTGACTAGTGCTGGATCCCCACATTAACTTCTAGGGATCATTCTAAATTTTTTTTCAGAGGTTCAACTCTAAGGGAGAAAAGGAGGAGACATTGGTTTCCATTCTCCAATGGCCAAGAATTATGTTCCAGCCTCCCCAGAAACCCTGGAACTTCTGGGCGGTATATGTGAGAATGTTGACCAATTGTTGTGGTCTTTCCATTCTATGGACTAAGAGAAAAAAAGCAATATTTTACATGGAATGGGCTTGTGTCAAGGTACTGTCCAATTATACCTGAGAGAAAAGTAGCTGGCTTATGGAGTAAAAGGTAGGGTTTATAAGATTTGAAGTGGCAAATATGTAGCAATTAACACATAGTTACTATTTTAAAATGTTTCTACTTGGTGGTTATTTGCAGAAACATAAGAACCAGAAATCACAAAAATGATTGTTTATAAAAATATTTCTTGGAAGAGTCTATTAATACTAAAACAAATTTAGATTACCTTAATTTATTGAAGATTATATCAAAAAAGTTTTCTTACCTCTCCCTAGCAAGGGTTAGAGGTATGCCCTTCCCCTCCACAGTGCTCACCACATCCCTCAGATGTGGTGAACACCACCACCCTTTTAACTACCAAAATGTTAAAAAAAAAATTGTCGGGTGTCGGGCAGGTGGGAGGGGGGTATGGGTATAAACATATATAATGAGTGGGATGTGCACTATCTGGGGGATGGACATGTTTGAAGCTCTGACTCAAGGGGGGAGGGAAGGCAAGGGCAATATATGCAACCTTAACGTTTGTACCCCAATAATATGCTGAAATTAAAAAGAAGTTTTCTTAGCTCTTTACCTATATCATCACATTAATTAATTCTTACAATAACTGTTTTTGTTGTTGTTGTTATTTATTTATTTTTTTGAGACAGAGTCTCAGTCTGTCACCTGGGCTAAACTGCAGTGGCATCCTCATAGCTGACTGAAACTTCAAACGCCTGGGCTCCAGTGATTCTCCTGCCTCTGCCTCCAGAGTAACTGGGACTACAGTTGCACGCCACCATGCCCGGCTAACATTTCTATTTTTTGTAGAGACAGGGTCTTGCTCTTGCTCAGGGTAGTCTTGAACTTCTGACCTCAAGCAATCTTCCCGCCTCGGCCACCCAGAGTGCTAGGATTACAGGTGTGAGCCACCATGTCTGGCCCTCACAATAACTGTTAAAGTAGACATTACAATGATTATTATTACACTTTGTAGTTGATAAAACTAAGATACAGGAAAGCATAGCAATTTGCTTAGGACCATTCAGGTAGTGAAGCCCAGCCTAGAATTTGACCCTTTTCTTGATTGCTGCACAAAATGCAGTTCTTGTTAATAAAGGATCTTCTGCAACAAGGACCCTAAAGAATGTTTTCTCAGGCCAGGCGCAGTGGTCCATGCCTGTAATCCTAGCACTCTGGGAGGCCAAGGAAGGAGGATTGTTTTAGCTCAGGAGTTCAAGAACAGCCTGAGAAAGAGCGAGACTCTCATCTCTACTAAAAAATAGAAAGAAATTAGCTGGACAACTAAAAATATATAGAAAAAATTAGCCAAGTGTGGTGGCGCATGCCTGTAGTCCCAGCTACTTGGGAGGCTGAGGTAATAAGATTGCTTGAGCCCAGGAATCTGAAGGTTGCTGTGAGCTAGGCTGACGTCAAGGCATTCTAACCAGGGCAACAGGATGAAACTCTGTCTCAAGAAAAAAAAAAAAAAAAGTACTATTCCACAGCCCAGATGAAATGCCTTTGATTTCAGTGGATAGGTGTTCTGCCAGATTTGTTCTGCTCACAAGCAAATCACTAATGCTGGCCATGGATGGTGCTCATGCCTCACCTTCGTCACCTTCTCTTTCCCCCTTCTCTTTCCTCGGGTGACCTTTATGTTGTATCTCTTTGGCCTTCTCCCATCAACACATATCCACTGGCATGATCATTTTATTGTTTTCAAAGACATATTTGAAAAACAAACCATAGAAAAACTAAACAAACTAAAAGAATATTAAATATTCATATGATTTTGCATTACTGATTTGACAAACTTACTTCTCTTCAAAAGAACCATGGATGATGCTAACTCACTGGAAAAAGAAAAATGTAGAAAAAACAGATAAAAATAAGCGAAGTAAATGTTCAATAATAACTGAGTTTTATTATGCAAATGATACCTTCAGAGTTTTATTAAAGTTTAATTAAGTTTGGAAGCAAAAAAGAACATGAGTGAATTAAATATGCATTAGTGTAGTATAGATAATTTGACTTATCCACTGGGTTGACATGAATTGTAAATTAAATCAGAGAGGAGATATCCTACATAGGCATAAGGAAGAGCACTAACAGTTATCTTGAGTCTAAATGGAAGAGGAATTTGTATTTGATAGGCAGAAAGGAGATCAATTAAGGTCCTCAACAAAGAATGGGAGAGTAGATAGTACTCAAAAAAGAAAATCCTAGCAGATATGTTTAAGGTTGGAGTGAACTGGATCACGAAGTAGCTGAAGTAAAAAAACCAATATAGCTGGTTCTATACACTTGAATATGAGTTAGTGAGGGATCCAGAATATTTATCAAAGACACATTTGCCAATATTTATTGATAAAAGAACTTGTGAAATATGGAAATGTGTGGCTCTAAGTCAAATCTTAGAAAGCCAAGACCTGTTTAGAGTTATTGAGACATGATATGGGAATGAAAATTTCAGGGAAAATATATGATGCACACTACTTACATTATTATTTTAAACTTATGTGGCTATAGGTCAATCCATTTTCGATTGTGAGTGAATGAATGAATCCACAAAACCTCCTATGAGTAAAAATGAAATGACTGAGAAGACAGGAGAGGATATTGTGTATTATCTAAGCCCAGAAAAAAAGAAAGAAAGAAAGAAAGAAAGCATATAAATGGCTGATCCTAGTAGTAACAAAAACATAAAAAGAGGTTAAGATAGTGTTGATCATACTCTAAGCCTTCAGGTATTTTTTAAGTTCATGGTTAAAGGAAAAAAATAAGTGTAGTGGTGAAAGAGAACACATGTAGCCAAAGAGATCATGGGAGAATCAGAGATGTTATTAATATAGAAAAATATTGAAATTGTTGTCCAGTCCTATAGAATATATCAAAAATTGTGAGAAAAAAATTCCTGATGTGAAGTAACTTGACATCATAGAGTGAGTCCAGTTCCATGGAAAGAAAGGGCACTGGAATTTGCAAGAGATGAAGCAGGTATATTGACAAATGCAATGGAATATTATGTCAAATTGATTGTATACTAACTTAGGAAAGGGTTTTACCTGATTCGTCTTCCAAGCTCCCAAAATGTATTGCAAAGATCCTTGAGGAAAGCATAGCCTTAATTAAAGCAAAATGTATTTAGCGAAATATTACAAAATAAGCAAAAGAAATGAAAATCTAGTATTCTAAGAGATGATCATATAATATTTAAACACTATGGGGCAAATAATATATCTCAAGAACATTAATATATTAAAAATACGAGAAATTAAAGAGTTGAAGAATTATAGATGTTTGCCAGGTAAAATACGCAATATCATTTAGTTGCAAATTTCAAAATTTTAACTTTTAGACCAATAAAGGAAAGATATATAATCACACATCTAGTTCACTTTGCTGGTAACATGACTACATGCATTTCAATACAGAATTTTATCCATTAAAAGGGTTAACAAATTGGTAGCCATTCTGCCTTACATGCAAGTCGGAAAAATGATTTGTAATGTTCTAAGACATATTTTTTTTATTGTTGTTCAGTCAGAACTTAAAATATACTAGGGATTTCACACATTTTTGAGAAGTGTTATTGAGATTCTGGGAGATAATATTTTTTTTTATTTCGGCATATTATGGGGGTACAGATTTTAAGGTTTCAATATATGCCCTTTCCCCCCTCCCCCCACAAGTCTGAGTTTCCAGCATGACCATCCCCCTGATGGTACACATCTCACTCATTATGTATGTATATACCCGCCCCCTCCGCCCTCTCCCCTGCCCAATACTCTATTACTGTAGTACCTATGTATACCATGGAGTACTATTCAGCTCTAAGAAACAACGGTGATATAGCACATCTAATATTTTCCTGGTTAGAGCTGGAACCCATACTACTAAGTGAAGTATCCCAAGAATGGAAAAACAAGTACCACATATATTCACCAGCAAACTGGTATTAACTGGGAGATAATATTTTGACATTTGAAGCAACTGATAAAGATATGTTTTGTAAACTTACTTTCAAGTTAATGAATAGACTAATAATGGCAGCAATATGTCATCATTTCTACTTTATAATCATGAAGGAATTATTTTGAACAAGAAATTATATTTTCTAAACTGAGAAAGTTTATAACTTAATATATAAAATTAAAGATGTTGCTTCCTTTAAAAAATATATTCATCAGTTCAAACTAATAATCATTTAATATGGTTAAAACTTCATTTTATTTTCTATGTGTTATGCTTAAGAATTATTATATTCAGAGAAAGTTGATAATTTCTTGAGACTTGAATATCTTGTTTAAGATTTGAATTTAACTGTGAATATTCTTATTTTAAAGTGTAAATTTATTTGAATACAAATAAAAAATGTAGTGATGTTTAGGGGTCAAAGAGTTTTTTTTGTATTTTAATGATAAAGTTGAGTTGGTTTCAAGCAATATTTTGGTAATTTTAAAATTGAAAACGTTTACGTTATGAATGCTAAATGGTCAAGAACTGAACACAAAGAGATGAAAAAAGGAGCAACAGATGGGGAGGATGTGAAGCCAACCATATTTAAGGAGCTGAAACCAATTAGAAAGGTATCACTGAAGCTATTCCACAGCAGACCTAAAATGGAGAGCAAGTATAATAATCAAATCCCATGGCTGATAGCTCCTAAAGCCTGTGGAATGTCAAGAAGCAGTAAGAGTGTAATGTTAGCACCTTAATAAGCAATTTATGAGTAATTCAATGCAAGACTGTTTCTGTTTTTGGAATCTAGATTGAGTGCTGAATGAAATGGAAAAGAGTTGGGGAATGCCATTAATCTGTGCACTAACCACATGTTCAGTTAGCTACTGTGGGGCTGATAATTGGCAACAGGTTAAAAATGGAGGATCATTACATGTTAAGGATGTAGAAAATGTAACGGTGTGTTCCTCAAGGGAAAGAGAAAAATGAAACTGTGGGAGAAAGAAGGATTGATGAAGAAGTGTCAAATCATTCCTACACTCTCATTATCACTTTACCTTGGTAGACTTCAGATTTGTATTCAAAATTAAAGAATCAAATCTATAGCTGTGAACTTTACAAGATTTTTTGAAGAAAAGGAAATATTTTTCACCTAATGAAAACTTGAAAAACAACATTACAAATAATTTCTCAATATTTATCATAATATAAATGCATTTGTATATTCTTTGAGTTTTAAAATATGCATAATGTGATTTGCTTTCAATTTGTATTCTAATGTATTTTTGAGAATGATATGGTAATGTATTACTGATGTCAGTTATGAAATATGGCTTATCTGACTGTTTAAGATATTCTATCTTTGCAAAGCAATAAAGTAGCAATTTAAATATTCCTCTTTGTTAATTACTTGAAATAACCCTAGTATATTAAACCTAACAGTATTCACTTTAAATTCTTCAGGGAAAAATTACTATAATATAAAGTCATACTTTATTCAAATTGGTTGAACATCAGATGCCTCAAAGTGTATTTTTTCAAGCTATTTAAGATAATGTTACACATTCATATTCATCTATATAGATTGAACAATCATATATGGAAATAAAACAATGTAACTGAAATTTAAACATCATGATTGAAATAAACGTTAGGGAAAGTCAATTAGGAAAACATGTTCTGCCTTCTTTAATTTAATATATACTAAACCTATAATATGTTAACTAATGATTCTTTTGCAGTGGAAAAACTCTCTGTATGTGATGATTAAAAAAACACACTTATTTAACCTAGACACTCATTTAATATTGAGGACAAGAGTAAATAAATCACAAATAAATGCCAGTTTTAAACCCAGAACCTGTTCAATACTTTTAAATGCTAATTAGGAACTGCATATTATTTATAAAGATTTTAAATTATAATGAGAATAATATAATCCCTATCCTCTTTAAGTGAACATTGTTATGTTTGAACATCTATGTTTCTGAAACCTATATTGAATATTGTCTACGAACTATTATGTTTTCCTTGTTTTCTTCCTAAATTGTTTAAAATATAGGGATATAATTACAAAATTAGAAAAAAATATGAGTTGAAAAGTTATGAGTAATATAAATTCTCCTTATCAATCCAATCACTAGTCAATGCTTTCACTTGGAGAAAAAGGATGCAAATAACTGTGTATTCTTTTTATTCCTGTATATTTTTTTCATAAGGAGGAAAAAAAGCAGAGATAAGAATGTTTATTATTAGAATCAGTTTTATTAATAATTATGGATTATCTAGCTATAAGAATTTAGATAGCTGCTCTAGATCTCCTTTTTCCCATTAGATTACCTAGATTTTTCAAAAATTTATAAAACACATTAACTGAGCAACCAGCTATGCTATATACAACCGCACCAATCTTAAAGAGGTACTGTATCATCATAGAAAATTACATGAGATACAGAAAGTTCTTTTTAGTCAAATGCTTCTTAGGGAGAAAGAAACATGTAGCTAGACATAAAACTTGAGACACAACTTAGGGTAAAGGGCTCATATGACCCTTCAACAAACTTAACCAAATAACACCGTTATTTTACTCAGCTGCTCCTAAGAAAGCTGGATTTTGACACTTATGGGACTTTTATCTAGGTGAGTGTGGTATGCAGGTTTGGAGACACAATTTTTCTGCTCAAGACAATATATTAATAGTAGAAGCTGAAAACTTCTATTGGGAGTCTTTTTTTTTTCTTATCTCCATAGTGCTTGAATTCTTTTTCTATAAATGAAATAAATACTTAATGAATGTCACTTAAACAGAGAAACACAACATATTAAGCATGCTTGGATATGTATGCATTTTGAATGTACTCTGAACTATCTATAAAATGCTATGGGTTGAAGATTTAATAAATGAGTTAACTACCTGCCTGCCCTTTGTGAAAGCACCTGCAATTGCCACAAAACCTTCAGACACCTGACAGACCTACCCCTGTGTTGATATCTTATTACCAAGTGATCAGATCAATCATCCTTTCTCTCTCTTAATAACACAACACCACAGATAATGGGAAAAACCAGCAGCTGCCTGTGATCGTTAGTAGTTTCATTCTCTGATATCCAGATCCAATCCTATCATGTCTTGTTCTGTCCTTTACCATTCTCATGCCTACCAAAAACATAAAAAATAATTGCTAATTTATGGGTGATAATACCCAGACTACTCTGCATATTCCATGGAATTACTAGTGCTAAACATGCACTTGACTTTTTCTAAGAAGCTGCATTTCTGTACCCACAATGATTGTAGAGAGGAGTTACAACTGGGTATTTAATCATCTGGATTCAGAAATAAAAGATATAATTTGATTTTCTAGACTTCTATAAAATTGAAGATATTCATGAACCTGACCTTATCTTTCATATATAACTACCAAAAACATTGTATGTTTTCAATATAAAGTTGGATTTTTTCTTTAATACTGTGACTTTTTTCCCAGGATCTTAACCAGGTAAATCATATAAACTAATTTGCAGGGACAATCAGCTGAACTAGACTTATTTTTGTAGTTTTATCCCCTTGAAATATATCTTTCAAGGTCTAGTTAGGAAAGGTAAGTAGGTCACATATTATATAAAACTGAATTACATTTCTAAATTGTGAAATCTTCAGATTTCTTCTTTAATATTATACTGTATAACTGTTTGCTTTTTTATCTTGTATCCTTAAGAGCCAAAAGGACAGGTGAGAATCTTAACTTTCAATTTAATAGAAATTTCTTATATTCCCTGGTGGAAGGATTACTCCCTTGGGTACCAATAAGGCCTATTAAATCAGCAGAGATTGGATTTGGGGTCAGACTTCTTAAACCAGCAGAACCTCTTAAATCAGCAAAGTCCAGATTTGGAGGTCAGAGAATAAGCATTTTACAAGTAGTTTTGGGGGTATAATAGGCATAAATACTAGCTCCACTGCTTCCTTGGTTACTGGACTCATGTTTTCCTGCTACAGAGAAAACTAAATCACATATCATTTAGTGGCTCAGAGCACAGAGGACTGAAAACCTTATTCTTAAGTGTATGCTTACAGTAAGTACAGTAACTGAGTATTGAATAGGCTATGGAAAGAGAAGTCATTGCTTTGGAAAGGACTGAATGAAATCATTATACATCTAGATGTAATAACAATCCTGGAGACCCAGATTATGATATTATTTCTCATGTACAATATTGGTCAACAATGCTGGTGGGAAAGGCATTCAGCACTGGTGGTAGTCATACCAGATTCAGCAAAGGGAGAATATGTTCTTGAGCTCCTGCTTAACATACTATCACCACATCTTCTTTGTCCATGAATTTATGAATGGGTATTATGGAATGGATTTTGTCTCCCCCTCAAAATTTTCATATTGAAGTCCTAACCCCAAATACACCAGAATGTGACTTTATTTAGAGATGGGATAGATATAAAGAGGCAATCAAGTGAAAATGAGTTCATATGAATGGGCCCTAATCTGATATGACTGGTATCCTTATGAAAAATGTAGATAAGAACAGAGGGAGAACAGACAAGCACAGAGGGAAGAACATGTGAATGTGGAGGAAGAAGGCAGCCATCTACAAGCCAAAGAAAGTGGCCTCAGAAGAAACCAACTCTGTCTACACCTTGATACTGAATTTCTAGACTCCAGAATGTGTGAAAATAAATTTCTGTTGTTTAAGCCACCCAGGCATCCCTAGAAAATTTACAGAGGAAAGGGGTAATGGATATCCATATGTTAAGTCATATCTCATATCGTGCATTTCCCTATTAAGAGACTTCCCCTCAATGGATCCATTATTATGCCCCACATTTTCATACACTGGATCTATTTTTAAAGGTGTATCATTGTACCAGACCCTTTAATAGGTGATTTTTTGGTTTTGTTTTTGATTTTCTCTAATAAATCACAATAATGAGCCAAGATTGATTTAAAAGTCCCTGTTCTACATTTTTAGGGAATAATTCTGTAATTTTTCCTGTTCATATTTTCCACAGTCACTGTTTGTTTTGGTTCTATAGGTTAAGTACACATCTAATTCATTGCTGGGAAATAGTTGACAAATAAGCCACTGGATCAGACCATTCTAAATACCATTCTGCCTTGTTATCTCTTATAGGAACTCTGTCCTTGCATTTTTTGTTAAATACTTCTAATCAGCCTCTGCCACCATGAAAGCTTATTCTAATGGCAGCATCTGTTATTCCATCACTAATATATGGGAAAGATCTATTATAGTGATTTTTCAGAAATTCTTGTAATTGTACAATATACTAACAAATATTTTTTTCCAGAATTTAATGAAGTCTTTTCTTTAGCCTTTATTTAAGTTCATATATGATATTACATATATGTGTGATGAAAACCATGACAATGTTTCTATCATCCTCAGTCTTTAAGCCTCTTTTTCTACATTATACCAAGACATGCTCAGCTTCATGGATATGTGATCTGTGTTGTCACACAGGGACCTGTGCTCAGAATGGCCTCAAACCCAGCTTCATGTTCTGTTGCCCAATAGAACAATGCAGCATGCACATAAGCAAAGGAAAAATGTGAAATATGCATACTTGGTTCTTTGCTTGCCTGTCTGCATATAGCATTTGTGATGCCTCATGACCATGGAATTCCAGGGGACCCACAATTCACAGAGATTCAACGAGACTGAAGGCAAGTACAAGGTAAGGTTGTTACATATACTATTAAGTAAGCAATGGTGTGGACAGCCCTAAGAGGGTGTCTTTTCTGTTTAAATTGGGATTTAATTCAAATTCAGAAAGAAAGCAATGGTGTTGCAAGAAATAGGAAATACTAAGGAACCTTTTCCTTTTTTACATACTTGTGTTACTTCCTTCTGTCATAAATATTCCTAAGATAGAGCATGGAATGTACAAGTATCAAGAATTAAAATAAATGCAGTTGAGTTAGTCTTGTGCAGCATTTTTGCTCTTCTGATAAAATGAAATGCATATGAATGATGACCCATAAAAGACAAATTTTGATGATTCTGCATGAGTTAAATGCTCTTATATTTTTATTAAAACAGGCATTTCACAATATGAATTGTAAAATTTGTGCTAATAATTAAAAGTTTCAAATAGCAAATTAAAAAACAATAGAGTCAAGATAGAGGTTACAGAAGAAAGGGAAAAGTTTTATATTTTAGTACCTTTCACAGCACAGTTTTCCTACCTTTTGAACAAGAGAACCTCACATTTTAATTTTGCACTGGACCTCAAAAATTATGTAGCAGGCTTAGCACCAGAGCATTTCTGGGATCTCAGCCTCAATGGGCCACTTACTGAGTCCAGGTTTCAGTCACCCAATAAGCAAATGACTAGAAACACATTCAGTTAGTTGCAAAAGGCATGTAAATAAGATTAACATTCAGCCTGATTCATGTTTTTTTTTTTTTCCTGGTCTAATAGAGTTAGTATCTATTCCTGGAATTTTGCTGTCATATTTATACGCATATACATATGCAACCCTTTAGTGCAATTCTCTTTCTGAATTTGGATTTGATTTTGTGATTAGACATTTAGGGAATGGTAAAATCTGGCTCTAATTCTAAATATGGAAACTTTAGTGCAGCTATTATAATGCATTGAAAACAAAACAAAACAGGAAAAGCTTCATTAGATAGAAAAGAGCTGTTTTACCCCAGCATGGATGAGGTTTGAGAGTTTGAAGCACTCGAATCATCTGGGTCTTCCCTATGTCACAATTCCAATTCCACATGCCCTGATGTTTCTCAGTCAATACTTTATTTACTTCAACAGCGTGTACATTTTGGTCTCCTCATTCAGGAGATTAGCAGTAAGAATTAACATATGGTCATGGGTTATTGACCCTGACCATCATGAGGATATAAGGCTACTACTACATGATGAATCGGGGAAAAATATGTTTTACATTAAGGAGGCCCTCTGAAACTTCTCTTAGCAAGTAGATGGTGGCGCAGCAATCATAGCCTGTTAAGAATATGGGAGTCAGTATACGGCAAACATTGAGATGTGACACCCATTTCCCCCTTTAAGAAAATATATTCCGTCCAGCTCCAGGAAGTATAGTCAGCAGAGAGCCTCTAGCTGTCAACTATTTTAATGTTGGCTTCTGCTGCATAGAGTTGCTTCTCTCAAGATCACACTTTTCCTGGGAAGCCTTCGTCGGATGACAGTGAGGCACAGGTATGGAGGCCTGGCCATTACAATAGACAACCCCAATAGTAACATTAGCTTCAGAACTGACTGTTCGGTTGGCCAAGGCATTACCAGGCCCACATTGTGTTCTCCTTCTACCTAATGCTCCTTCTTTTTCCTTCTTTCACAAATATTGCTCCTAAATATAAAGTCTGGACCCCAAATATTTTAACTTCTTTTCTGAAGAATTTAACCAGTGTCACAGAGTCCCTGATCCTTCATTGGATCAGATGAGAGTCTGGGTCATGCCAATAGGCAAACTACTTAGACCAGCAGAAATGCTAGCTGGAGTCTAGAATGGATTGCTTAGGAAGCAAAGACAAATATCAGTTATGGCCTGGGAGGATCCAGATCATCCCATTAACACTCCTCTTAGGCTGTTTGATATTTTTTCCTACCAATATAAAAAAAGTAAAAGCGAAATTACTTCAACACCTACTCCCTCATGTCATTATGATGAGAAAGAAAAGTCCTAGAAAGTAGAATTATGTGGTCAACTGAAAAATTGTTTATAATGGCTTCATATTGTAACAAAATAAAGAGGTCATTCACTGTATCTGAGCATAAATTTTTTGTGGTTTATAATGTTTATTTTTATGTTGGAGTACATTTATTAAATCCACTTTTAAAAGTTAAGGCAATTTGAATGGCTATAGGAACTAGATTTCTAAAATGGAACCCAAAGTAATTTGTAACACTACAAGAAAGCAGAAATATGTAAAACATTTGGCAAATTAACAGAAATCAGTGTTCTTGTGAACTATTCTCAATTTAGGCAATATATTTCCAACTTTATGCTAAGACATAATTTCTAATTTTTTTAAAGTGTTGTTTGAAAAGAACAAAAAGAGATGTAACATTTGCATTTCTTTCTGAAAAGAAAATGCATTTAGTAATTTCTTACTAAACACATGCTCCAGAGAAAACATTGATTATCTTTCAAGGGTGTTACACTTCAAATGGTATGACCTTTAGCCTGGGAATCTGGAATGATCACTCTTTTGAGCAGCACGGGCATTGATATCATGCTCTCTCTCTTGGATGCGTATCAACCAGATTGATTCATCCATCTAATCTTTTATTATTTATACATGCATGTATTCAAGCATTTGTCCAACAACTGTTCTCATACCACTGACTACGACTTGGGCATTGGTATAGAGGTAGTAATACTATGGTAATCAAAACAAAAAAAAAAATAGAATCATTTTGTTTCTGCTTCAAGAAAAGTCTTGTTTTGTTTTGTTGCTTTATTAACAAAACAAATACTTTACTAAAAGATTTACAGAAATAAATTTGATCTAATACCTCAATGGGAGAATTCTATACTTTCAACTCTTGCTTACCCAGACATTAAAATCAAGTCTCTGATCTTATCACTGTGAATCACAAAATTATTTCATACTATAATCACCTAGGAGAATGAAACCAGAAAATATCAGGTGGCAATAAAAATGCATTTGTACATTTAGTGTACAGCCAGGGCAACAAATCCAGACACAAATGTTCCCGGGTGAGAACAGCAACAAAAATCATCTAAAACACAAAGACAGAAAGCAGGACTGCAGGACTGACAGACAGACTTTAAGATGCTCCCATGATTTCTATCTTTTGGTGTTAACGCTTTTGTATAACCACCAACTTCATGTTGCCCCCCTTCTCCTACCTTGAATTTGGGCAGGACTTTGACTTGCTTCTAACCAATGATATGGTAAAAGTTATGTGATGTCATTTCTATGATAAAGCATCCTTACATAAGACCCCATCTTGCTAGCAGACTCTTTCTAGTCTCTCTTTCTACACTTGTTGGCAAAAACCCTGCTGCTATGAACCCTACCATTACAATAATTGAATGTTGCCAACAGCACAAGAGTAGGAGAGCAGATGCTTTCCTTGTCAATCTTTCAGATAAAAAGCCAGTTCTTGCCAACATCTAGACTGTAGCCATGTCAGACCCTCTGCAGAGAACACATCTAAGCTATGCCTGAATCTCTGACTCACAGAAACTGTAAGACATAAATGTAAGAACAAAAGCTGTTAATTTTGTGATGATGTGTTACATGGTATAGAAAACTAATACAACATGTGTGAGTTTAGGCTCTCACTGCACTAGCTACAAGGAAGAGAGAAAAGAAAGGATAAACAAGCACTGCAATCCAAAATATAAATAGTGAGTCATAATGAGAAATAAAGAAGATCCTACCTTGAGTCAATCACTCTCCTCTTGTTTCTTCTTTTGTCTGAAAAAAAAAAAATCATACTCACCTTTCCATGAGATCTCACACTTATAACATCTTGAATTGGGTTCTCTTCATTTTGCCTAATAAAATTTTACTCTTTTTAAAATAATTATAACCGACTATTGCTTTATCATAGATACTTTTCATGCCTCCCAAGACTAGGACAAATCCCTATTTTGGCTTTTATTACTTCATATATTTCTATGATAACTCCATAAGATATATTTCTCTCTAAAATCTATCTCATTGCACACCCTCATGAAGGGTGAGGAACTGAGTGGAGAAGTTCAAAAACAGAAAAAAATAGCAAGTGCTTCAAAAAAATTAAGTACCCAAGTGTGATTTGTTATATTGACCGAATATTAGTTAATGGTTTCCAGTAATGACAGGGAGCCTGCTTTTCCCAGTGACAAGCACATCTAAAATCACTGGGAAATTTAAAAGATATAAACTTCCAAAGAATTTTGATGGCAACTAAAATATATGGATATTTCGCAGTTGATTTAACATGGCAATCAATATAGCATGTTTCCAGAAAAACCTCTTGTATAAGTCATGCAAAATATTTAGGGTAATTTTAATATCCAGGAAATATGGTACACATATTACAATAGTTTGGTTTTCCTCCAGTACAGAAGTTGCATTCGTAAAAAACATAATATAGCATTTTTTGACAGTTGCAGATTAGAATGATTTAATACAGTATCTTCTCTATGAGATTTGTGGTTTTTTATTTTAAAAAAATGCATTTAATAATTCATTTCTCCTTCATTTCACAAATATTCTTCAATCATTTACTCTCTTCCAAGAATTGTATTACTAAATTTAATCTGGGAATTTTTTATTTTTATAATAATAGTATACTAACTGTGGAGAATAGCAGATGTTAACAAAATTCATTGACAGTTGTGAACTGAGAATATCACCACTGACAAGTCCTATTTCTCTGAACAATGTATTCATTTTACAGAAACCATAGACTAGCTGTTATTTACTATCTTTTCATACTGGAGAGGGTAGCTAGTCCAACAGCTGTGCCTGAAATAATTCTTTCTTTTTATACTCATCTTAGTCTGAAGTGTATGGTTCTTCCTGAGTTGGTCACAAAATATGCTGAAACAGCAGAAGTCAGCATTTATTAAACATTTTCTGATCTCATTGTACAATAAAATATTCTTTTTAAAAGGCCAACTATATGTATTATTTATTTTTTATAGTCTATACTACCTTCCCAGCAAAGACTTAAACATTTGTACATAAAATTTTAAACATGTAAAACACAAAAGCAGCAAATGGAAAACCAAGACGGGAAGATGACTATGAAAAGGAAAAGTGCTAAGGAAAAAAAAAATGGAAAAGATATAAGATAAAAAGAAGACAAAAGTAATCTTGTAAAAATGGTTACATATCGCTTTGCTTTTATTGCACAATATTTGTTACTTTCGCCCATAACTTAGATTTTTAGCCAAGAGAAACTATAGTAATACTCTTAGACAATACATAAATTAAAATTCCAAAATAATCAGCATTTCTATATGATATTCAACAATCCTGTCAGGGCTTTGTAATACTTTTGTTTAGATTCATATTTTCCACATTTGAAAGATATGTGTGCCATTTTCCTAAGCCATAATCAAGCACTCTGCTCCAAGGTAGTGACAGGAAACTGCAATCTCTAAAGTTTAAAATTCATAATAAGAAAATAGAGATTAAGAATGTTATAACTATGTTTTTAAACTCTATAAAAATATTTGGATCCAAATCTAAAAAGATGTTTGTATTAGTTTCCTATTGATGGCTTAATAAAGTACCGCATACTTATTGGCTTAAAACTGCACCCATTTTGTTTCTCACAGATTCTGTAGTCCAGACCCAGCTGGGACTTAGAATCTCCCAAAGCTGAAACCAAGGTGTCCACTGGGCTGTGTTTCTTTCTGGGGGTTCTGGGAGAAAACACACTTTCAGAATAAGGGAAGTTATTGACAGATTTTTAGTTCCGTGTAGTTGTAGGACTGAGGTCTTGCTTCCATGCTGGCCATTGGCTGAAAGTTGTTAGCTTCTAGAGGCCTCATGCACCCCCTAAGTGGTGGCACCCTTCATCTCAGAAGCGCAACAGTTCAGTAAGTTCTTTTTATGCTTCAATTTCCCTAACCTCTCCTTCTGCTTCATCTCTCTGCCTTCTTCTATAGTGTCTCTCTGATGAATTCTTCAGTCTCTCTCTTCCATCTTGTAAGGTTCTTAGGAATCACTTCCCTATTTATAGGTCAGCTGATCAGCAAACTTGATTCCAACTACAAAGTCCTTTTTATCATATAACTAACATGTTCCAGAGATTAGGGCATGGACACCTTTGGTGTAGGGCATTATTTGGCCTACACACATAAACAAATATGTCCATCCATACATTATATAACATCGATATCTATTTATTTACATATCAGGTACCTTTAGTAAACATTATTAGACTCCTTTTTAAAAAATGAGGTTTCAAAAATAATCTTTTTCAAAAATTACATAGCTATTATTAATAAATCACAGTTTATTCCACTTATGACCTTAAATCTAATTTTAGTGGAGTGATTTTCTTTGTAACCATACAAAATCTTAATTATTGTGCCAAATTTTTTAGATTACTTGTATCAGCAATATGAATTCTTTCCAGAAAATTTGTGTACACCTGCTATCCAACAACTAACTTCGTCTTTAAACAATTTCACATTGAATTTCTTTAAAATATTAATCTAGTTAGATATATAATTATAATTAATGTTATAGTCAATTTAATTTTAATAAACATTTAAACATTCAATCATTTATTTGGGCCCTGAATGAGAGCACAATGCATGCAAAATATAAATTTGTGATTTGAAGTATTGGTGACAACATGATGAAAGCAATCTTTCCTCTCAATGAGTTTATATTTTGGAATACCCATCAATAGCTATAAATAGTAATATATAATGAAAGTTGGTGGCTGGGAGTTTTCATAAACATTTATGAATATAATGTTATCTGAAATAGGCTTTAAATAATGGATATGAGAAAAAGTAGGCAAATGATCTAAATGGTCACTCTTGGAAAAATGTCAAAAATGTGGAGCTAACAGAAGATGTTTAAATTTTCTAAATATTCAAAAGTAGATGACATCAATATCATTTTTCTTTAAAGTTCTAATATGTTCTTTTATTTTAAAAAATTATTTATTTATTTATTCTTCATTTCAGCATATTATGGGGATACAAATGTTTAGGTTACATATATTGTAACCTTTGCCCCACCTGAGTCGAGCTTCAAGTAGAGCTACCATTTGATCCATCAATCCCGTTACTGGGCATCTACCCAAAAGAAAAAAAAGACATTCTATAAAACAGATATCTCCACTCCAATGTTTATAGCAGCACAATTCCCAATTGTAAAGATGTGGAAACAACCCAAGTGTCCATCAATACATGAGTGGATTAATAAAATGTGGTATATGTAAACCATGGACTTCTACTCAACCACAAAAAACAATGGTGATCTAGCACCTCTTGTATTATCCTGGATAAAGCTGGAGCCTATTCTACTAAGTGAAGAAGCATAAGAATGGAAAAACAAGCACCATGTGTACTCACCATCAAATTGATATTAACTGATCAATATTTAAGTGCACATATAGTAATAACATTCATTGAGTATAGGGCAGATGGGAGTGGGGAGGAGGGGATGGGTGTATTCACATCTAATGGGTGTGGTGTGCACAATTTGGTGGATGGACACAATTGAAACTCTGATAGCAATATTATTATAAAAGAAAACCTTAAAACTGGAACTTCAGCTCAAAGCATGACAATATTTTCTGTATATTCACACTGTCAGATATCCTTGATAAAGTCTATCTACCAAGTGGCAATGACTCTCCTGCCTCAGAAACCTACTTCCAACTTCTTTATTCTGCCCTTACTGCTGCAATTAAGATCTTGCTCGTATAATTATGGTCACCTTTTATTCTGCCTCACCTATTACTCTCTGCACAATACTCCTTTCCCTTTATTTTTCAAAACTTTGGGAATCCAGTATCTACTTTTACCACCATAATCATCTGCATATAAATTGAGTTTATCTTTAGCTGAAATATACATCTTTTCCATAAGTTCTTTTATTCTCCTAATTTCCATCACAATTTATATTGGTCACCCTCTTATCCCTTACATACATTTAATTATTTCCATCCCATACTACAATATTTTCTGCATAATATAACTACACTTAAATTTATTGCAACTCGCTTTGAACCAATAAATGATGACTGAAAGGGCAGAATCATTTGATAGAAAGTAACTTTGCCTAAGCCTTCCTGCACAGCAGGGTTTGCAGGTGTGGTAGTGCCCATAACTGGGGCTTTGCAAGTGGAAGTAAGTGATTGAAATTTGTAGCGTAACAATTAGACATCGCACCAGCTTGGTGATTAACAGCATGCTTGATAAGAGTTAATGATGATGAGAAATATTGGTATCTAGAATTGTTCTCATTGTTCAACACTACTCTGTAAATTAAGAGTAAACCAGGGAAGATTTTATTTTTCATGAATGGGGGGAAAGAACTGAAACATAATAACACTGCTTTTCAAAAAGAACTTTTCTGACTAACCTGGCTACATTTTTTTCTGACTATATTTTAAATAGATTATTACACAATTAAATAGGTTTTGTGCATGAGACAGCATGCTCAATTTTTTTTTCTCGAAAATAGTATTAATATTATTAGTAAATGTCATGCCAAGCTACTATCATTAGACAATTTTTTCTTATATAGTTTCACTGTTATATAATGGAACTATGATATCTCAGACTTTTTTATGGAGTTTAATTTCTGAAATATAAGTCTTTTCCAAAACTGAGGTTTACTTTGTGTTTGTATTTATAATAGTGCCTGACCTATTGTGCTATGTTGATGATTCATTTTTCTGATTTTTTTTCATGTTTTGTTATAATTAGAAGTTTCTAGGTTCTCCTAGGGAGTGGAGTCAGCTTTCTTCTAGGCATTTGATTATTTCATCATTTTTTGAACTAACTATTGGGCCCTTTCAATATTTTATTATTCTATGACTATTGTCACTATTAGTCCCTTTCTACCTGGGTAATGATATATGGCTACCAAGACCAATGAACAGGTTTTGGCACATTATATTTTTATTAAAGAGATTAATAGGGTTACACTATTCCTCTTATGTGCTTGCAAAGACTAAAATATGTAGATATATTCAAGTAGGCTTTTCTGACACTTAGTACTCTCTCTTGAAGTTCTTGCAAGCATAGAACAGGATGTCCCAGATCCATCTAATTTCATTTCTGCCTCAAGCCATGGAACGAGTCTCCAAAGATTAGTTTTAGTAGTTTACAAATTGACATTACATAATTTTTAAAATTATTGTATTCTTAAATCATACTAAAAGCAAATAAATACTTGCCAATTTATTAAATTTTCCTGAATATATTTTATATATTTAAAATATGAACTAATATTGACAATTTTAATCAACACACATACACACAGAATATTCCAAATTTTACTCATCCTTCATATTGAGAAGAAAAAATATAGCTAGATTCAGAGAGAGAGAGAGAAAGAGAAAATTTGACATATTAACTCTAACTCTGGGAGAAGAAATGACAAAGCAGTGAGATATAATGAAACTTATATCCTCTATATTGTAAATAATCAATTCACTAAAAAAGTATTTGGATGATTGGCATCATGCTAAAGTAGACAAACAAAATACAAGACAGAAAGGAAAAGAGAAAGAGAAAGAGAGAGAGAGAGGAAAAAGAAGGAAAAGGAGGAAGAGAGGGAGGAGGAGGAGGAGGAGCACTGACTTTTTGCATAAAGCAAAAGGAAATCTGCAGATAATGAGCAAGATATAAAATAAATAAATAAAAGGCAGCTGTGGCGCTGATAGCAGCTGAGATTGTTAATGACTATAGGATGGTAAGTAGCAGACACAATTATAGAGTAGAAAATAGTTCAAGATGATGAGACAATAATCAAATAGTTTCTCAGCGTGAGAATGGGGACACAATACGGCATTCTCAAATGTTCCCAGAACTCATCTCATCAATAAGAGGAGGAGAGGGATGAGATAAGGACCATCAGTTACCCACGTCTTAACACTCATTAAGGGTACAAACCTATCATACTGTATGAACTTTGTCTAGTGATGCTTAGTCTGGAGATTAGAAATCAGTTCTATGTAAATTACCACAATGGCCAGCTGATTATTCAATCCTATATTGCATATCATCTCCATATCTTCTCCATCTACCTCAATGTTATATTGACAAATGTGGCATAAGACAAAATGAAGCAAATGTTATATGGTTCTATTTAATATTTTAGTGTGAAATACTAAAACATCTTAAAAGTTTTAAAAAATAATGTGCTAACACTTAAATTTACCAAATTCTTACCAAATTCTAATTCATCTTGTAATACATCAGATTTTACTCTTTTTAAAATATACTTTTAATTGAAATGTTGTATTCATACAAAGAGGTACATGAAATATAAAAATGCAGTTCAATGAAATTTTACAAAGTTGAATAACACCTCTCTCACCTCCCATCCACACCCTCAAAGAGAACAACTATCTCAACTTTTCAAAACCTAGATTAGTTTGAGTTATTTATGAACATTAAATAAGTGCAAACATTAAATAAGTACAAACATATAATATAAACAATTCTGTCTGGCTTATTTAACTCAACATTATGTTTGAAGGAGTGATCCTTTCTATTGAGCATATCAATAGTTTACTCATTTTCATTGCTATATAGAAATCTGATTGTCTTATTTAAAATTTTGTGCATGTAGTGATAATAACTGAATTTGGTATCCCAGATGAGGTTAAATAATGTGAAAGTATAGCTTAATGTTACTCAGTAGCATATCTATATAACTGATATTTTAAATCAAATGCAGGATTCCGTACATAGTACTTAATATTTCATGTATTTTATTTAATAAAATTACCCTTGGGTCCTATATTATTGACTGATTTATTTGCTATGTCTTTTTCTTAAAAATAGTGTGAAGTTTTTGAGAAAGATGTAAACAAAATAATCAGTATACTTTTTATAGGTAAGATACTTGGATCTGAAATAGATCCAGTGAACCTTTGTTTTATGATATTTCCTTAGAACAGTTTCTGTAAAAGAATGGAAACAATAAGTGGGGGATAATGGAAGATGGACTGCAAATCATGCATTGGGCATAAAAGAAGCCAAAGGATTTAGTAATTTAAGATTGCTACAATAGGTATAATTTAAATGACTGTGGCACTTAGTTGATAAGTCTGGAATTACAAGGGAACTAGAATGCATGACTCTGTCAACAGAAAAACCAGGGTCTGTAAAATATTTTAAAGAGGTTTATTCTGAGCCAATATGAGTGACTGTAGCCCAGGGAAAACACAAATCCAAGAAGTCTTGAATAAGTGGTCTCAACCAGGTCAGACTGCAATTCTGTTTCACACATTTCAGGGAAGCAGGAGTTACAGGCAAAGTCATAAATCAATACACAGATGTTGTACATTGCTTTGGGACCAAAAGGTGTAATATCCTGGATGGGGTCTTACAAGTCACAGGCAGATTCAGAGATTCTTTAATTTGTAATTGGTTGAAGCAGTAGGGCTTTGATTAACAACTTGGAGTCAGCAGAACAGAATTTTTAAGTTTAACATTAACATATGCTAGTCAAGATAAGGAAGTCTACTAATCGTCATGTGATGTTATGCCAGCATCAGTTTGTGAGAACAAGACACAATATACTGGGTCAGAGGGACCTGTTAAGCAAAATTGATCTGCAGATATGACTTAACCTTTCCCTGACATGACCTTAGGTCATGTTTATAATTTGGTATCCTATTGCCACAAAGAGTCTGTTCTGTCTGCCTTATGATCTCTAATTTAACATCAAAACTGATCAATTCTCATGCTTAAACTGGAAAGGTATAATGAGGTGTGTCTGATCTCTCATCCCTTCATGACTGGGAACTCAGTTTTTCAGGTTTTTCATGGGTCCCTTTGGTCATTCAATCAGTTGTGAGGCTTAGGATTTTATTTTTACTTTACAAATCAATCAGAAGGCTAAAGTTATAATAGAGAAGAATGAAAAGTGAGGGGTGCACATGGTAAACTCACTGAAGCTAACAATGGGAAACTGAGCCAAAACAGTCCTTAAATCTTGAAATTTTCCACAGTATCTGAAATGGTCTCAAAGGAAAAATACATACCATGATGCATGCATATATCCACATGTGCATATGTAAATATATGCTTGCATACATACACTGGCAGAGTGGTAGTCAATGCAGTGATTTAAGGGGTGAGATCTATAATTTGAATAAGTTTGGATCCTATCACAGGCATTTCAACAATGATAGTTCTAATCTCACTTAGATTAATCTGCTTAAAGCAGGATAAATTGTCAATAAATGGTTAATTATTGCTTTTATTAGTATTTATATTTCATTGTCAATATAGTTATAGGAAATTATTAATAGATTAATAAATTCTTGTTCTATGATTTTTTACAATGAAAACCTTGATAATGTCATTGATGTTGACAGCCCAGATAAAGGTAAAGATTAAAATTCATCTGATAACAATTTGGCAGTTAAAAGCCGTTATTACATGAATAGTCCAGGGACCAGCGAGTGTCAGCAGGGTTGGTCCTTCCTCAGGGCTATAAAAAATAATCTGCTTTATGCCTCTCACCTAGCTTCCTGTGGTTTGTTGTCAATTTTTCCTGTTTCTTGGCTTATAGAAGCATCACCTTGAACTCTACCTTTATTTTCACATGAAATTCTCCAAATGTGCTTGTTTCTGTGTCCAAATATTCCCTTTTTATATGAACACCACTCATACAGGATTAAGGATCATCCTAATGACCACATCTTCACTTAACTAATTGCATCTGTACCAATTTCCAAATAGGGTTCCATTTTGCAGTACGGGGGGTTAGGATTTCAACAAATGAATTGTGGGGGAACACAATTCAATCTGTAGGTTGAATTGTTAAAAACACTAGGTTTTTAATAACCCTAAGAAAAGGAGAGGAGCAGCAATTGCACTTAAAATTTGAAATTGTTATCAGTGGTTGCTAAAAGAAATTGGAATCCTGAAAATATTTTTAAATAAATAACTTTCATTTCTGATTAAAAATAGATTAAGAAAATGATGATTACAAGACCTGTTAAAAACATGTCTCTTATCCGTAAAATATCTTTGCTTATGTGTGATACAGAAAAATATAAATCAAACAACTGCAAAGCCATTGTTACATAATTATTAAAATTTTAATTTTTATAATATTCTAAATATATTTTTAATCTGAAGCTTCAAAATTTATTACTTTGAAATGTCTTCTTTCTACAATAAGAAGAACATTCACTTCTCTAGCTAATACCTTACTAAATCAAATTTCACATATTTTGGGAGGAACAGAGAAAATACTTGCTTACTGATAATCAATGAATAGAGGGTATAATTATGCACATACTTTCCCAAGGGCCACATCTACTCTCTTCTGGCTTTCTCTCCACCAATATCTAATCAAATTAAAAATAAAAATCCATACTAATTCTACTTTGTCAATATTTCTCTACTCATCCACTCTAGACCTGCCTTACTTACTTCAACATTTTTCTAATTGCTGTCTCTGTATCAGTTCTTTACACCTAAAATTTTTCCCTACATTAGAGCTATATTGATTCTCTAAAATAGAAATGTGACTATGTCACCTTCTTGATAACAGTCCTTCAAGAGCCTGTGCTATACTCTTTAAGAATGTGGGCTAAGAGAGGGGGCAAGATGGCTGACTAGAGACATTGCTTGCCAGACTATCCCAGAGAGAAGGGAATATTTTGGATAGGGAAAGGGGATGCAGCACAGGTGAATTTCAGTGAGAGTAGTGCCAGAGACTGCCAGGGACTTCATGGAAGAAAATTGGGAAGCACAGAAGGAAGAGGATAAAAGAGAAAAAGATATCTGTGAGGACCAAATCCAAGGAGGATGGGAGCCCAGTGAAGGGGTAGGGGTGGATAACTTTCTGTCTCTTACAATCCTTCAGTGATAAGCAGACTACGAAATGACTGGGAAGCTTTTCCATCTCCACAAACCCAAGCACTGTGGCAACCACAGAACTGTGGGGAGAACTTGCATAATCCCAGAGCTTGAAAACCCCATGTGGGGTTCCCCTCCAAGGAGAGTGATGTGAGTGGCCAGAAAGCAGGCTTTCTTCCATTCAGACTCTTATCCCTCCACACCCCTACCCCACCCACTGCAACTAAGAGAGTATTTTGAGCCAAGAATTTGGCAAAAAGCCCCCTCCTCCCAGGTGGTGTGTCCTGCAGTCTAAAGTTTACACAGAGACTGGGGCTCATGCTTCTTACCTTGGGACCTGCAGGGAACATAGGACACCTGATCTGGAAACTCCCTGCCTGCCAGATGCAGGACAGATGTTGTGCCCCCATGACTCAAGTGGGTCATTGAGGGACACGGGGAGAGCATTAGGAGCTGGACTTGGGAGGCGAGAGAGCCCATGGGGTGGAACTGACAGGAAAAAACTGTGAGGGTCCAAGACATGGCAAACTGGGGAAGCACCAAACCACCTCACAGGAAAGCCCTACTGTCACAGACTACGGCAGATCCTCTGGAGGGGAAGATTAGCCTGTGGCACGATAGCAATGGAGTGCAGCTTGTGCTCAGGTGGGGAGGATCCCAGCCCATGGCGTGGCACCTTAGTAACTGAGTGCAGTGAGTTCAGACCCTGAGGGTAGGGGCAAGCAAGAGGGGTGGAGCTCACTCTCCACAGCCAGTATAGGAAGTGTGGCCCCTCCCTCACAAGCAGCCTCCAAAAAAACTTATATTTGGTTCTTACTTGCATTTCACCCTCTTTTCTTGCAATTTATTTTCCTCATGTCTCCCACTGAGATCTGTTTTTAGTTCCTGGATGGTCATGCTTATTTCTCTAACCATTGGAAGGTTGAACTCACTGTTTTCTATCCTCAAAAATTCTCTATGACTTTCTTTGACTGGCTAACTTCTTTTAATCTTAAGTGTATAGAATATGTGTAATTTATTGCGTGAATTCCATTAGGTCTCAGTCAATTGGCTCTGTCCCTACTACCTAAGTCAACAGGAACACATTACATGACTCTCTTATGTGATTTCTACTTCCCAAACACTTATCGCCTTGAGCAATTGCCCACTAACTTATTGTTTTATTCTATTTTAAGTATGTTATGCTTCATTGGGAAGTAACTATGCCACATTTACCACTGTCATAACTCCTATTAGCATGCCAATTAGTGGTCAACAGATGTATAGCTAACTTATTCTAATTCTTTGTCAAACATATTGCCAATGGCCACTATATTTATAATTTGTACACAACACAGCTTAATAATAATCAAGAAAAAGTAGATATTTGGGTAAAATTTAATGTTAAAATGAAATACAGTATAAATTTAATCTAAAATATCACTAAAATAATTAATAATGTGCTGCATGATAGTCATAAAATGGCAATGCTAACATAAAGAGATATGATCTCTGCTACTTTAATTTATTTGCTTAAAGAAAGAAGAGAAGATTGTGGAGTGAAAAGATTCTCTGAAGATTCTTATTTTCCTTTTTTTCCTTTCATAAGGCCTCCTCTAACTGAAAACTGTCAGTTTGTTGAGCCTACTACTTAAGGCAATCCAAAAAGTGGCAATGAGACACTGAAATAAGAAACACATTATTCTAAATCCAGGAAGCGTTATACAAGGAAGATAGATTTACAAACAGCAGGAAATAGCTCAAGATTCTGCCTCTTGTTATATCTGCAGTTTTAATCCAGTTTTGATTTTGATAAAAAAGTGAACCCTCAGAAACTTGAAGGTGAATAAAAAAAGAAAAATAAGATTGTCAATTCTGGATGAAACTGATTCATAGTAAAGGAATGACAAATTGATAATGAAAAATGTGTGTGAAAAATAGAATATAATTCTTTACTTCTTATTTTTATATGGTCTGGAAAATATTTATTAGAAGATTAATATGAAAGATCAATATGATACCATTATATAATATCTCATTAATTACTCTATATAGTAACTATTAGTTATACATTAATATCAACATTTATAAGGGTTTTTAATATTAGGTAAAACTGTCTACTAATCTCACTCTTAAGAAGAAGCAATCCTTGGTGTTTCAATCTTCGAAAATTTATCACAAACCAGAAATCAGTAAAAATTTAAACTATGAATAATAATTTTCCAAATCTAGAAAATGTCTCATTGTAATCAAATTACATTAAAAAACCACTTAACTTGGACTTTTAACTTCTTTAAACAGTATAATCAAGGTATTTTAGAAGACACATTTTTAACATTTAAATTTATTCAGAATAAAATCAATTTTTCTTAAGTCAAATCTACAAAATGCCTGAATTTATATAGAAAAGGGTATATGTCATTTTCATTAAAAATAATCTAAATTAAAAAATCAGGTTGTATATTCACTTTTTTAAGAAAAACTAGACAATAGAATTTATAATCACATGGCTAAATTTCAGCCATTACTAAGAATTGTAGCAAATTATATTATGCTTATTAAACTAATTCATGAAAATTATGAAAAAGCTACTTTCCTCTACATTAGTAAACACCTGCACCACATTATTTAACTATCAGTAATCATACAGCTATTTTTTTTCAATTAAAAGGGATAATTTGTTGATCTGAATTGCCATCAGGAAAATCAATCTCAGTGTATTTGTGACTTTAATAGTCTGAATTAGTGACTTAAATTAAAAATAGAAAAATTACATCACAAGAAATAGTGTATTTTACATTTTTAAAAGTATGTGGTATATGAGGTAATTTTTAATATTCTAAAATAATAGCATAGTTAAATTTGTTTAGTCCTGTGACAGATATGCAATGGTTAGTTTATCTTTTCAATGAGATGCTTATAGTTACTTCCTTCCCAAAGCACAAGGAAAAGAAGTATGAAAAGGTTGGGAGAGTAACTTTACATTGGAGAAACCTGACAAACACTACCACAGCCAAGTGATCAAGGTTAACATAAACAGAGAAAAGTCATGTTGACAGTGTGTACCCCTGATATGATGTGATGAGAATCTCACTTTGCCTCTGTGGTCTTCCTCACCTAAATCCATAAACCTCATCTAATCATGAGAAAAATATCAGCTAAATCCCAATAGAGAAGCATCTATAAATGTTTGGCTAGTAACTCTCCAAACTGTTAAGGTCATCAAAAAGAAAATGAAGCCAAGAGCAAACCTGACTAGGCTTGGCAAACTTTAACCTGCTTTGCTTACTCCCAACTTTTGTTAAAAATAACATACCATCTAAATGTCACATAGCTAAGCAATATATCACAAGACTCCCTTCAGCTTCCCTGTAGATAACATCTCTGACATATGGGTCACAATGCTAATGGTTGCCTAAGTTGTTTTTCAGGAACTTAAAGACAGCTCCTTGTTCAGTTCAAGCTGGTTGAGACCACCAACTGGATCTGTGAGAATTCCCAACGGGTGATCCTTTTTTTTTTTTTCTGTGAGACAGGGTCTCTCTTTGTTGCCCAGGCAAGAGTACACTGGCCTCATCATAGTTCACTGCAACCACAAACTCCTGGGCTCAAGCAAGCCTCCTGCCTTAGCCTACCCAGTAGCTGGAATTGCAGGTGTGCATCATACCAGGCTAATTTTTAATTTTTTTTCAGAGATAAGATTTCTCTATGTTGCTCAGTCTGGTCTGAGATGCTGGCCTTAAGTGATCCTCCTGCTTTGGCTTCCCAAAATGGTAGGATTACAGGCGTGAGCCAGTGTGTGACCTTTTGATGTCAGAGGGCTGAAAACTCTACTGTCAGAGCATACTAACACAGCACTTTTCTAAACTTGCATCCTAAGAAGAGGCATAAACTTGACTAGGCTTGCACAGATCACCAGTTACCTCACTTCTTATCTCAGATGCTTTCCCCCATACCCCAGACCACCCTATTTCTTCCTCCCACTAATATCCCTAATGCCCATTTTCTGGGAGACAGAATTGAGACCTCTTCTCCCATCTCCTCACTTTTCTGCCATGTGAATAAACACTCTCCCTGTTGCAAACCTCATCTTTCCGAGTTTAGAATACTGCTCAGTGGCCAGAAGGGGCCTGGCTTGGTAACAAAAAGTATCTCTGAGAAAACTCCACATTTAAGGTGACATGGTAATTAAATGTAACATGGTATCTTGCATAGTATTCTTGAAGATAAAAGAATATTTGGGTAAAAAAAAAGGAAATATGAATAAAGCGTAAATGTCAGGTAATAATAATGTATTAATATTGGTTACTAATTATGACAAATATGCCATACTAATATACTATATTAATAAAAAGGTGAATTGGGTGTAGCATATATTATAAATTCTCTGTACTATCTTTGTAATGTTTCTGTAAAGCTAAAATTATTCTAAAATATAAATGTCATTAGAAATATTATGCAAACTGCTTAGAATCCTGAATGGTAACTAGTAAGCATTCAATAGCCATTATCTATTTGTTTTATTCTTATTAGTGTTCTCTTTTTAAAATACAAGTATATTACGGCTTAGGGAGACTATGTAAAAGGTAATGAAAACAGATAGTATAATCAGGATTCAAATCCTGTCCTTTTAACGATTAAACCAAAATATGTCTCTAATTATAATTATAAGGTGTTTGGTGTTTCTCAAAACTAAATATAAAAATTGATGCATCAATATTGAGACAAAAAAGTATGGTAATATTAAATTCCTAGGACTTGAATATTTTAGTAAAGGTTTAAAATATGATATCTACTTCTGGAATTATTTTAAATATAAGCTGTGACAATGCTCCAAACCTAATTGTGTTAAAAAAAAAAAAAAGTAAAGGGAAATTATTTCAAATATTTTATTATCTTGAAGAAACTTTCAAATTCTCTATAACAAAAAATAAATTCAAATAAATGTTTACTGGAGAAATTTGTTATAAAATGTCTAGACTAAGATGTCCTTTTCTATCTGACTTCAAGTTTGGTGATAAGCATTTAAGGTCCAATATAAGATGTTCAACCTATTTTTGATAATTTCTATGCTATTTTTGATGAATGAAACTTCACTGGTGTGTTGCTAACCAGTGGAATTAATTATATTTGATCATCTTTTAAACTCAAATACTTCCAAAATAAGAAAATTAGCCACTGGCACAAAATTAAGTTATTTTAACATTAGTTAATTATAGATTATACCTACCTCAGCTCCCAACTTACTTTCATCTAAAATAATACATAAATGATTTACATTACTAACTTCTAGCTCAGTGGTAACAAAAGGAGATGGTGCTATAGTGAGAATATGCTTAAGCAAATCTTGGATATCTCTAGAGAAATAGCTGTGGGACACTATCAACCCAGTGAAGCTCAGTCTCTAGGGTCACAATCACTTCCTAAAGCAATCTAACTTTGAGCCCTCATCATTGTCACAATTTGACTTGCAAAGCAAAAAGGAAAAAAAGAAAGAGAGAGAGAGATGAAAGAAAAGGAAACATATGTTCATCCATTTTTCACTTTATGTTTTTCTTTCTCTCTCCATTTCTTTGTGGGTTTTTTTTTCTTTTTTTAATTCTAGGTTTTCCCCTTTTCTTTTTTCTGCCTGTTTCGTTTCTTTTTTCCCTTACATTTCTCTTTGGTCTCTAAGTTGCCAAACATTTCCTTTTGTTCTTTTGCATACATTGGTCAGAAATCTGGTTATGAATTATATTTAACAAGATAATCAACTAGATTCTATATAAGCAAGGAGGAAAAAGGAATTAAGTTGAAACACCCACACACAGTCTCTGCTTTTAAAATTTCTTTTTTCTTTATTTTTCTCATGTGTAGCCTCCCACTGCAAACAGATCAAAATCAGTGTTTTTGGTCTTGAAATATATTTAGTCTGGATTACTTTTACTCACATGCTAGTATCTGAACTGACTCTGAGATCACAGCATTTTTGGTTGAACTCTCAAAACTACAGAAAATGCTATTGTAATAGAGGGAATGGACCGAAAAAAGAAAAAAACAAAAAACAGCAAGGATATTTTCCATCTCTTTAAAACTTCCCCCATTCTTTTTTGTTAACTGTAGCCTGGCGGGCATCCCTGCCTCAGGCAGGGAGAGTGTCTTTTGTTCTCTGTTTTACGGGAGATAGCCCAGCCAACCCAAGCCAGCAGCCAGCCTCCCAGGTGGGCCCAGGTGGGCCCAGGTGGGCAGAGGTTAAAGGCTTTGTCTTTGGCAGAGATGGGATGATTAGAATCCTTAACAATAGCCTGGAACTGAGGGCACACTCTTTAGAAGTTCTGTATTTCTGCTTATGTTCAGGAAAATTTGGATTTGGAGATGAGAAAGCCTACCATTTTTCTCCTTCGTTGGCAAAGAAACTTCTCTTCCTTCTTCTCAAACCTCTTGTTCTCATTCTTCTGATGTGGCCTCCAGGATAAGTGCTGAGCTTTCAGTAACACTATTGTTGATACTCTAGGCCTTGTGACTCAGGATGTTTATTGTATTATTTTTAACATGAAATGGGTAGATCAAGTTTGATTTATATATGATGATAAAGATAGTCTATTTTATGTATGGGTTATAAGTATCAATTTAAATATATATTAAATGAATTATAGAATATTTATTCTATTTCACTCTGTGAAATAGTTAATATGGAGTGGAATAATATTCACTCCAATATTCCAATATTAATGTTTCAATATTATTATCATTGATGAAAATCACATTTTCTCTATAATATTCTGTTGGTTTTTTTCAGTAAATGTGTTGAGATTAAGATAATATATTCTGGGAAAAGCTTTTTTACAAATCTATTTCTTAGAAAAATGTTCTAGTTACCCTGCAAAGGTAGTTTTTGATGAGGAAATAATAAAGTAAATGTGTTTCTATACCCCCTGAAAATAGATTTGTTGTTATAGTTTGATTGACTTTATATTGGCCCTTGCACTCATCAAAAAAAAAAAAAATCTTAAGTGAGAAAGAAAGGGAGCAAGCATATGACATAAAAAATTTATGTAAAAATGTTTACTCTTAATTCATACACTAGACAACATTTTTCAAGATAAAAGTGGGAAATTAGACACCTTCTATAGCTCTTTTCAGAAATGTATTCTGATTCAACTTTCTAGTTGAAACAAAATACTCATATTGGTGAGATTAATTTGAATGTAGACATACCTTTCAAGAATTTGGAGATGAATAAAAACTATTTTAAGAACATAACATTGCAGTATACCCTATTTTTCAAACTTGTAGAAATAATTGCTTTCCTACTAATAGCTTTCTAAAGACAACTTTTTATGCACTGTAAATTTTGAAAGTACTATTAGTAATTTTGATTATTTTGTTGTTGTTTTCTAATAGGGTCTGAAATTAGAGGTACATATGGAAGTCTCTATCATCTAAATTCTGTGGAAAATAATCTTTCCTTTCTGGTTTTAATTATAATTTCACTTTCTCCCAGGATTGACTAAATACTCTTTTTTTTTTTTTTTTTTTTTTTTTTTTTTTTTTTTTTTTTTTTTTTAAGCATGCTTCTTTGCTTCATTAGCTAAATTCTAAAAATATTCTTATGTGTTTTATTTCTCCATGTGGGGACACAGTTATCTTTTAGAAGCTGTGATTTGCTCTACAGACTACTAAAATATAAGAGTGCTATTGTTCTATTCTTAGAAAAGCACCATATAAATCATATAGAGTATAAGCCCAGTGATGAGTTTATAACAAAAGAATAGACTTTTAGAAGGTTATGACCTACAATCCATAATTACCTGAGATTTTGTTGAAAATGTAACAGAGGTAAAGTTCTGAAAAGGGAAAAGTGTTTTATGAGTTGTCTCTTTAAAATCTCCACCCTTTTTGCAAATTAAAATCTGAATTCCTGCCAAGGCCAGTAATCAAAGGGGCAGAAAAATGTTTTTTTCTGCTTGTTTTCTAGTATATTAAACCACCGGAGATGACTCAACAAAATTGTCCATACAAAGGTCACTAGATCATCTTCAGTGCAGATAAGGTCAACAGAAATGGCCAACTATAGTTAAACAACAATAGGTCGAAGCCTCAACAAGCAACACTGGTCACATAGACCTGAGCCCAACCACCTACTCCCACCTCTCTTTAAAAAGGCCTGTATTTATCCTTAAAGGTGGGACAGTAGTTTTTAAAGATGCTAGTGTGCCACTCTCTTCATTTGCTGGCAAATTAATAGACTTCTCTTTCCTTTTCCTCAAACTACTTGTCTTCATTATTCATTCTCACTAATTCAGCCTCAGGGACAAGTACTGAACTTATAGTAACAAAAATAAGTACTGCATTTCATTGTTTTCTGTATTAGGGCTTTCTTTTGTGTAGTAATGATATATACAAGATAAGGTGATATACAACATATGTTCACAGACACTTCTGTATTTAAATAAATATTCTCAATAAAAATAAATATGTTGAAGTCTTACAGTCAATAAAATTTAAGCATCTTCATAAAAATATATAATCTCAAAAGTAAAACATAGCAAGTGATTGAACTCTTATGTAAGATGTGAAGAGTTCTACTGACCTACTTCCCAGAGAACCTGTGAAAATGAAAATAAAGCAACCATTTAATACCTCTGTAAAATGGTCCTCAGAGTAAAATAGAAAATTTAAGAACAAATCTATGTATGATAAGGAGCATGACAGTCTGCAGTATTTTCACCAAGTGACCACTGCAACTGTTGAAATAATTGGGAAGCTATTAGACTGAGGCAGCTTCAGTGCTCTGGGCTTTTATGTAAGCAAATCAAAATCCAACTCAGTGTAAATGAAAAAAAGAAACTTAAACTTGACCAATCACAAACCACCAACTAACCTATAACTAGAGGCATTCCACTAGAATGATCTAAATAATGCTACTGATCCACTGTAACCAATCAGATATTTTCTTTTCCTTGCTCCTACATCTATCTTATAAAAGCTTTCCCTTCAGGACTTTTTGGCCACTTGAGCTCTGGAGCTGCCCAGTTCATAAATCACTGAATGCTCAAATAAGGTCTTTAATATTCTAACATGCCTCAGTTTATCTTTTAACACATCCATGAATACAGCATTCTGTCTTTCCTCAGCTTCCAAACAAATACTTTCTTCTTGGCAAAAGCAGGAAGTCAATGTTTACTGTCCTGCCCTCAGTTGAGTATACCATGTTTCCCCGAAAATAAGACCTACCCATAAAATAAGCCCTATTAGGATTTCTAAGCATTTGCACAATATTAGCCTTACCCCGAAAATAAGACCTAGTGATGAGCGTGGCTACGCAGCACATCTGCACAACCCATGCATTTCTTTGAGGAGCAGTAAAGAAGATGAGCAGCCCTTCTCATCTGCCCCATGAGAGCTCTATTGCTTGACATGAGAAATTGGGGCCAATGGTTCTAAAGGAAATAGAGTCGCAAGAAATTCAAGATGGAATTTGGGGTTTGGAGAGTTATGATGATGTTCCAAAAGAAGACAACTTAACTATATTTGAATAAATGTAGATTGTTGTACCGTACTTAAAAAATAACACATTCCCTGAAAATAAACCCTAGGGTGTCTTCTTGAGAAAAAATAAACATAAGACCCTGTCTTATTTTGGGGGAAACACGGCAGTTGAATAGTGGGAACTTCCTTCTTTTGACAAGCCCCTTCATGGATTGGGTGCTCTACCTTGGACCCAGTGTGCTGAGGATTCTGGGACCCTGATCATCTTTACAAGTGAATGCAGTGGTGGTTCCACTACATGAGAAGCAAGCTGAGAAAAACATCTGCCCACTTTCACTTGCTGAATACTCAGCTTTTAGATCTGGGGTGTTACTCAGAGAGAAGCTTACCATTGTCTCTACTCAGAGCTCCAGATCCCTGGATGGAAATTTTGCCTGGGGAAGATACAGACCGTAAAACCACTTCTAATCTCTTCCCAAAACACCTGACTTCATTTGCAACAGAGCGTGGAAAAGCTTTAGACTAACGATGCTCTCAAGAACAGTAGTTGTGTGGTGAGCAGCATTGGGAGGAGATAAAAGATGCAGGCTAAAGTGTAGGTCAGTGAGTTTGCAGAAGAGAATCTGAGAATAAAACAACTAAAAGAAATCTTCCTTGGGTCAGAACAAATATGAAACACTGACCTCAAAAGCCATTACTTCAAAGGAGACAGAATTTGATTGGATTGGTGTGTAGAGCACCTCATATCTAGGGGATTATTGAAAGTGATGAAGAAATCATCAAGTAATTAGTCAAGATTAATGGTTGGGTGTGGTCAAGAAAGGAGAAGAAAGTACTGACAAAAGCAATGCCACCCCAGAGTATAGGGTGACTATGGAATACCAAAAGCACTGCCTCACTCAGGAGTGAAAGAAGAATGAATATTGTCTGTGTATGTTGATGGGATAATTTTCATTAATTGAATCCAGCTAGTCACTAGGCAAATAAAAAAATAAATAAAAATACGAAGGCCAGAAGATGGGGAGGAGAGAGGGTTGAATTTAACTTCTGTATGTCTATGTTCAAATTTTTCTCTTTATAAGAGATTAGTCATATTGGATTTAGGGCCACTCAAATCCAGTATGACTTTATCTTAATTTGATTACATTTGAAAAGACCTGATTTCCAAATATGGACAGATTCACAGGTTGCAGATAAACCTGAATTTTTACAAGGACACTGTTCAATTGAATAGGTATGATATGCTAGTCCATGAAATGAATCTCAATAATCGATCAAGGCTTAAATTTAAGAGAAAAAAATCTTTTAAACTCTTGTAAGAAAACATAGGAGTAAAGCATTATGAACTTGGATTGGCAATGGATTCTTAGATATGGCACCAAAAGCACAAGTAATGAAAGAGAAAATAGACATGGATTTTATCAAAATTACAAACTTTTTTTTTGAGAAGGGTTCTCAGTCTGCCATGCTGGAGTGCAATGCTGTGATCAGACCTTACTACAGACTTGAACTCCTGGTCTCAGATGATCCTCCTGTCTAAGCCTCCCAAGAAGCTGTGACTATAGGCACTTGCTATCACCTGGCTTTTAAAAATGTTTTTGTATAGATGAAGTCTCACTGTGTTACTCAGGTTATTCTTAAACTAGCTTCTAGCTATCCATCTGTCTCAGCCTCCCAAAATGCTGGATTGCAGGTGTGAGTTGCCACATGGACAAAATTAAAAACTTGTATGCTTCAAAAAACACCATCATAAAAGTTAAAAGAAAACCCATGGGAATGAAGAATATATCTGCAAATCATAGGTCTCACAAGGGACTTGTATTCGCTATTCACAATATGTAATGAACCCTTACATTTCAATAATAAAAAGAAACCCAGCTATAAAATGGGATGAATTTCTTTCTCTTATAAGGCTGAATAATATTCCATTGCGCATATACGCCCATATATTTTACCCATTCTTTTGCTGATGAACATATAGGTTGATTCCATACCTTAGCTATTGTGAATAATGCTTCAATGAACATGGGAGTTCACCTATCTCTTCAACATACTGATTTCATTTTCTTTGGAATTATACCCAGAAATGAGATTGCTGTATGATGTGGTAGTTCTATCACAGTACAATCTTACTGTTGGTTTCTATTTTTCTAGATGAAATTACAAGTGAATGTTCCTCATAAAATTTTATCCATATTTGGACCAAATTACCCATGCTAGAGACAAGTTTACCATTTCGCAGTTCTATGTGAAATTAAATCACCTAAACTGCTGCTGCTAAATTTAGTGAATGAACTCTCATGCATCAGAAATTAGTAAGCTTTTCCAAAGATAAACTTGAATTTTTTTCAACTTGTCATGCTCCAAACTTCTGAGTATGCTTTACAGACATGCTTCCACTTAGTCTTTTTTTTTTTTAAGTGGAGGATGATATATAAATAATTATAATGACATATTGGAGTCATTTGAAATACTTCATTATATAAACTATTCTGTTAAATTACATACCTGAAATCAAGAAAATATGGAGAAAATGTCAAGAAATAATGAAATAGGGCCAGTACCTCCTTATAAATCTGTGTCACAGTTCCATTAGGCTATTTTTCCTCTAAACTTTTAATTTCTAATAACTCTAAACTTTTCTCTTTCTTATTTTATTCCAGGCCTAGAATGTGTAGCTACCCTGCAGTTATTATTTTTATATTACTTCAGTGTCCCATGTAACTGTTAGTCTTCTAGCCCATAAAATTAGGGAATTTAATGAGTCTCTCTAATTAAACCCCCTTTGCCAAAAAAAAAAAAAGAAAATACAGCTTCTTCCTGAGTAACTCTAACTGATATAGTCAATGTATTTTAAATTATATTCTGAAATTTAATAAAACCCAATATTTCTAAAAGTGTATTCTGCATGTTTAATATAAACATTTGAAGCAGTCATGTCACACAATAGAAACAAAAGAATCACAATAGAGGTCATAAGTCATACAATTGTTTAGAATCATAGTACAAAATGATCATTTATTACATTAGATACATAATTGCATTATAATTATATTTTGTGAAGATTTTTCTAAATATTCTGTTATTTACTGAAAGAGAGGAGATATTTTAGGTTTTCATGGTTTCTATATTGTATAGGACCAAAGTGCAAGATTAGAGACATATGTATATACTTCCATGTTATGTATGTTAACCGTCAGCAAAGCTAAATGTCTTCAGTTTGTCTTTCTGTAAGTCATTTTCATTTATACAAATAAAATGAAGCTTTACCATGTCATTTTCTATTACCAAATCTGATTAATAGATAGTCCAAAAGGTATTTGATTACATATTTCTAGGAACCAAAAGAGGTGTATTCGTTTTCTAGGATTACCATTAAAAAATATCACAGACTGAGTGGCTTAAACAACAAAAATTTATTTTTTCACAGTTCCGGAAGCTAAAAGTACAAGATTAAGGTGTTGGCAGATTTGGTTTCTTCTGAGTTCTCTCTCCTTAACTCACAGATGGCCACTTTCTTGCTCTGTGTTCACATGATCGTCTCTTTGTGCATGCATGTGTCTGGTGTCTCTCTTTCTCTCACTGTCCTAGTCTCCTCTTCTTAGAGCACACCAATAATATAGAATTAGTGCCCACCCTAATGACTCCATGTTAATTTAATTACCTCTTTAGAGAACCTATCTCTAAATATAGCCACATTCTGAGGTACTGAGGGTTAGGATTTTAATAATGAATTTTGGGGGAGGGGAGAACAAATCAACCCATAATTAGAGAGACTCTGTCCAAGAAATGATTTAACTAATCTTTAAAAATGAAAAGCCTATGAGATTAAGTGACTTAGTCAATTTTATTGAGATCATTAGTGGTAGAGCTAAACTCAGAACCCAGATCCCTGCACATCATTTTAACTGTGGTCTCCAATCCCAGGCTGTGGACTGGTACCTGTCAGTAGCCTGCTGGAAATCCAACTGCACAGCAGGAGGAGAGCAGCCCAGAAGTGAGCAAAGCTTCATCTATAGTTACAGCCTGTCGCCAGAGCTTGCATCACGGCATAAGCTCCGCCTCTGTCAGATCCCAGGCAGCGTTAGATTCTTATCCCGGCCGGGGACCCTACTGTAAACTGTACATGCGAGGGATCCAGGTTGCACACTCCTTATGAGAATCAAATGCCTGATGATCTAGGATGGAGCTGAAGCAGTGATGCTAGCTCTGGGGAGAGGATGCAAATGCAGATTAACATTGACACAGAGGTTTGACTGCATAGTAAATGCAATGCACTTGAATCATCCTGAAACCACCACCTCCCACCTTTAGTCTTTGGAAAATTTTCTTCTATGAAACTGGTCCCTGATGTAGAAAATGTTGGGGACCGCTGCATTTTAAGATTCTTTCCATTTCACCATTTTTTCTTTTGTCCTTGTATCAAATGCACTACTATGAATTAGAAAGTTGAAACTAATATACATGGTTGACATCACAAAAGAATGTCCTAGTTTCCTAGTGTTTATTGTTGGTGTAACATTATTGTCAACTTTGTAAAATTCTTACATGGAAGTTTGTTGCACAGACATGACATTTGTGAAGAAGTCAATATATTGGTGTTTAGTAAATATTTTATCCTGCATGATATTTAAAGATTCCTATGCATTTCCAAAGAGCTACACATGTATTTTTAAAATGTTCACATCCGAATATTGCTAAAAGTCTCTACATATGTATCTATTATCAGGAAACAAAAGTAAGGAAAATAATGTATATTTTGAAAGCATATTTTTAAACCAGGAACAGTTCACTCTAGATTTGTAATATTATGAAAATAAGCATGGAGTAGAAAACTGTAATTTCTGAAAAAGTGATTATATGAGATAGAACCTAAACCATGATGTATGCCAGTAGAATATAAAATTCCTAGTAAATCATGCAAATGATAAACTCTTAAACATAAATACAATTGAGAGTAAATGAGAAGTGTTTAAGCCAAAATAGAGAGAGCCAATGAAAATAAATCCAAATTAGCTATGTATGTTTTAGGTCTTGAGTTGGAAATAGTAAGCATTCTGTGATTCAGAATATTTATAAAAAGTGTTATATCATATTTAATTATACAAGTCATGCTTTTTAGTTGTCCTTTCTTTAAATTCTAAAAGTCATTTTAATCAGCTGATAATCTCTACCATACTGATTTATTGGTCAATAAAACAAATCCTTGCCAGTTGAATGTTACTGAATCTGTGGTGCTTTTATTCTGTACATCTGTAAATAGTTCTCTCAACAAACATACTCTGAAACAAAGATATAAAAACCCAATTACTTGCCTACTTTTCTATAGATTCTTGAGTTTTCACAAAATGCCTGCCTCTTCACTTGGAGTAAGTCTCTTGAATTAATAAATATAGGAAACTATATGCCCTATCTGCTTGAATGTACAGCATAGAATTTAATGGCAGTTAGTAGATAGACGAAAATAAGAATGTAGACTTATGTAGGAGTCTGATTTGAGAATAAGGTAAAGGTTTTAGAGGCAGGACATAGGGACATACTTACAAACAGAGTTTTGAGAGTAAAAAAAAAAATGATTTACTGGTATAAAGAAGAAATCTGGCATTATTACCCAAAGTGAAAGTTCCAAGTCAAAATCTAATACTCATATATCTACATGACCAGGGCCAAGCAAAGCAAGTATGAAAATTCTAAAATATTGAGTAATTATTCCAGATTGGTAGAAGTCAGATAGTTGATATTGTGGTATAATTAAAATAAGAATGGGATTTCAATGGAGAAACCTAAACAATAAATCTTAAGGACAGAAAATATGTCTCAGGATATGGATGCAAAGGCAGAAACTCAGTTACAACCAGACCTATGATATAAATGTATAAATATGTTTATACATATGTTTATATACATATGTTTATAATGTATAAATATGTTTATTTATTCCTTAGCAATGTGAATAGGCTTGTGTCTCAATGAATACATACAATTTTATTTCACAGAGAGCTTCTTGGGTACTCTCCTGACTGAGATGTCACAAATTCTGTAAAGGCTCTGAAGCATGACAATGGACATTGATCTCTTAATAAGTTATTCCCTTTGATGTTATCACCACAGAGGGAACAAAGAAAAATTATCTTTCTTGTTTGTGAGGCCAAATGTGTTGTTACAACAAGCTGATACAGGGTGAGAAATTTCTTTCCATCAGGGAATACTCAGATAATACATTTTCTTTTAGGTTGTCTTAATTTTGCAAAGAGCATATCAGAAAAACACAGAACAATGGTCAGCCACTTCTACTTGATATATCTTGATATGATTACTTACTACATAATCCCAATCACATGACTAAGTGTCATTTTTTTACAGATTCTTTAGCTGGGAAACCAAGGGCATCCAGTGGCTCTCTAAGTTAAATTGTTATGCTAACACCCCCTAATGCCTATGCATTTAGATAACTCCACTAAAGGCTAAATTCTAGGTTATATTTTATTGATATTTCTAATTCTAAACATTGTTATAACTTATGTACACTGTAAAGTATGATTTAAAAAAAATTCTTGATTTTATGAAACTTAGGCTCTAATGAATGATAAGATAGGCATTTTTCACAGTAAAACTAGGGACACAAGCCAGGGATTCAAGCACAGAGAAAAATAAACATAGGAGATCTCAGAGTTATTCCTAGCTGTCTCCTCTATCACTTTCTGTTTAATCCTCACGTTTTTTTTTATCCAGTTCGATCTATACATTTTCTTTGACCAATTTGAATCACACAATTTAATCGAAGTGGCATAAATCAGTGATCTGAAACTTTATTTTGAGCTTTTGCTAGACATCTATATCTGAATACAACATGAATACAAGTGGAATGTGTCCCAGACTGAACTCATTATGTCTACATTCCATTCCTCAAACCGGGTTTCCTTCTTAAATCCCCCATCTCAATCAATATTTCTACATGTTTTTCTACAAACTTGAGATATTATAGCTGGGATGGAGAACCTGTTGTTACACCAAGCTGATACAGGGTGAGAAATTTCTTTCCATCAGGGAATACTCAGATAATACATAATACAGGGAATACTCAGATAATAGTGCATCTTCCATGACAGGAAAACATGAAGGGTTTATTGCACAGATAAAAAAATATGTTAACAGATCCAGATGCTCTCATTTCTTTTCATTGTGTCTTGCATCAGCAAAATCTCTGTGCTACAGCTATTATTTTAAGTGACACTTTGCACCAAGTTATAAGTATTGTTAACTATATCCATTCAAATGCAACATGACATCTTCAGTTTTATAACATGCTAAAGTTGAATTATGAAGTATTAAATGTGGATTTGCAGTATCATTCTAAAGTGTGCTGGTTATCACTGGCACAGGCGTTAGCCAAAATTTTGTCTCTGTGAGAACAAATAGTTAAATGTTATAAAGAACAGAATTAGCAATGTGAATTATTGAAAGAAGATTTCTATAGGAATGCAGCATTTCTGAATGATATCATGTCAAATCAAAGCAACTTGAATATTTCTTTGCAAGGTAAAACTAAGTCTTTATAGGATATGTGGCAAAAAATCCAAGCATTTTGGAAAAAAGCTTTCTTTTTTTCAAAAAACTTCAAAAAGAAATTTCAGATGAACATTTCCTCAGTTAGCAAAGGTTGCTGATTAGTGGGATGATATATATGAATCATTTGAAGAATACACAGTGGTTAGAGACATGTTAATTGGAGAATACAATAAAGGGTTCACTGACTTTGAGAATCATGACATCACACGCAAATTAGCATTTCAGCCTCATCTAGCTGTTATTACCAAGGTACCCAAAGGAACTACAGATGGAAGTAATCAAGCTCTCAGTAGATGACATTTTAAAGCCATTGTTTTATTCTAAGAGATATGTAATTCAAATATGGAAAAATGCAGTAGAATACCCACGCCTTCAGCAACATGCCCAAAAAATTTCTTGCTTTTCAACCTCTTATTGGTATGAATCTACACTTTCCTACCTAACTCAAATCAGGACACTATTAAGGTCACAGATGACTGATACATATTTAGAGCAGCAGCCTCCAACCTTTTTGGCACCAGGGACTGGTTTCACATAAGACATTTTTTCCAAAGACAGGGTGGTGGTGGTGCAGAACTCAAACAATGGGGAGCAGCACTCACCACTCACATACTGTTGTACACCCCATAACCCCGGTTCCTAAGTTTCAGGGAAGCCAATTTTTCCATGAATGGGGGCAGTGGAGTTCTGCAGCCCAGTCCCTTACAGACCATGGACCAATCCATGGCCTGGGGGTTGGGAAATGCAGATTTAGAGATCAACCGAAACTGCAGACCTCCATGTTGCAACCAAATATTCAAATCCTTTTCAACAAAAAACAGACACAACGAAGTCATTAGATGGTTAATTAATTTTAAAATTAGCAAACAGTTTCCATTTTTTGAAATTAGTAAGTATTTAGTAGTTAAATCTGTACAAAATAATACACAATTTAAAGTATATCTAATTGAAGTTTCTTAAATATGGCCTTATTTGATTATAGCTAAATTAATGTGGCCTTCCAACATGAAAAGTTTCCCCACCCCTGACTTAGAGACTTCCTAGATACCTCCAGGTCCTTAATTCTCCAAATAGAGTCACCAAGATTTATTTTTTCCATTTAAAACATTGTTCTATTTATTCTTTTTTTCTATGTCTCCATTGTTTTGCATTTCTGTAACTGCACTTCTTGATTTGCTTCATAATGTTTTGCTGTTTTTTTATTATTTTATTTATTCCAAACAGTGCTAAACTTTACAATCAGTACTTTTTTTCTTGTTTCTTTTTTTTATTTTCTTTTTATAAATTTAGGAGGTCCAAGTGAAGTTTTGTTGCATGGATATACTGTATAGTGGGGAAGTCAGGGCTTTCAGCATAACCATCACCTGAATAAATAGTGTATATTGTTCCCAATAGGAAATTTTGTCTCCCTCACTCCCTTCTAAACTTCCCACCTTTGGAATCTCTGATGCCTATTTTTCCACTCTGAATGACTGTGTGCACCATAGCTTAACTCTCACTTATAAACGAGAACATGTGGTATTTGCTTTTCTGTTCCTGCGTTACTTCATTTATGATAATCATCTTCAGTGCCATCAAGATTGCTGCAAAAGATAAGATTTATTTTTATGGCTGAGTAGAATACTATGATGCACATATACCACATCTTCTTTATTCACTCATCATGTAATTGACACTTAGGTAGATTCCATATCTTTGCTATCAATAAATTGTACTGCGACAAACATGAGTGTAGATACTTTTTTGATATAATGACTTTTTGTTTTTCTGGGTAGATGCAAGGTAGTGTGGTTGCTGGATCAGATGGTAGATCTACTTTTAATTTGTTGAGAAATGTCCATACTGTTTTACTTAGAGGTTGTGCCCATTTACAAACCCACCAACAGTGTAAAAAAAATCTGTTTTCAGTGCATGCATGCCACCATCTATTCTTTTTTGACTTCTAAATAATGGAAGTTCTGACTGGAGTAAGGTGGTATCACATCGTGGTTTCAATTTGTCTTTCTCTGATAATTAGTGATGTTGAGCATTTTTTCATGTGTTCTAGACATTTTTATAGTTTTTAGGGTTTTCTTGATATAAGATCATATCATAAGCAAACAGAAATATTTTGATTTCTTTCTTTTTATTTTCCAATTTAGATGCCCTTTTTTTTCTTTCTCTTGCTTGATTGCTCTGGCTAGGACTTCCAGCACTATGTTGAATAGAAGTGGTGAATGTGAGCATCCTTATCTTGTTCCAGTTCGTAAAGGCAATTCTTTCAACTTTTCCCTATGTAGCATGACATTGAGTGTGAATTAGTCATATATGTCTTTTATTATTTTGAGGTATATTCCTTCTATGCCTAGTTTATTGAGGGGTTTTATCACAAAAGGATGCTGGATTTTATTGATGGTTATTCTGCATTTATTGAGATGATCATAATTTTTAAAATTCTGTTTATGTGGTGAGTCAAATTTATCGACTAGCTTATGTTGAACAATCCTTGCATCCCTGTGATAAAAGCCACTTAATCATAGTGTATTATCTTTTCATGTACTGTTTAATTCTGTTTGTGAGTATTCTATTAACAATATTTGCATCTATGTTCAACAGGGATGTTGATCTGTGGTTTTATTTTTTTGTTGTTGCACCTTTTCCTGCTTTTGATATCAGGGTGAAACCAGTTTCATTGAATAAATTAGGAAAGATTCCCTCTTAATCTTTTGAAAAGTTTCAGTAGTATTTGTACCAGTTCTTCTTTGAATGTCTGGTACAATTTGGCTGTGGCTTTGTCTGGTCCTGGAATATTGTTGAGATATGTTTTTATTAGTGATTCAATCTCACTACTTATTAGTTGGTTCAGGATTTCTATGTCTTGCTCATTCAAGTTTGGGAGGTTGTATGTCTGCAGGACTTTATCCATTTCCTCTAGGCTTTCTAGTCTGTGGGCATAGAGATAGACAGATGTTCATAATTGTTTCAGATGATCTTTTGTATTCAGTGAATCTCATGTAATATCCCCTTTTTTCATATCTGATTGAGTATATTTGAATCCCCTCTCTTGTTTTCTTGATTGGTCTAGCTAGCAATCTATCAATTTTGTTTATCTTTTCAAAGAACCAAATTTTAATTTTGTCAATTCTTTGTATTTTTTTTTGTCTCAATTTCCTTTAGTTCTGCTTCATTCTTTGTTATTTCCTTCCTTTTGCTAGTGTTGGGTTGATTTGTTCTTGTTTTTCTAGCTCCTTGAGGTGAGATGTTAGGTTGTTAATTTGTGATCTCTCAATCTTTTTGATGTAGGCATTTAACAACATAAGCTGCCTTCTTAACACTACTTTTGCTGTGTCCCAGAAGTTTCAATATGTGGTATCATTAGTTTCATATTTTTTATGAAAATTTCCATTATTATTTTGTCATTGACCCCAAAATCAATCAGGAGAAGGTTTTCTTTAATGTTCATGTATTTGTATAGTTTTGAGACTTATTCTTTTAACTGATTTCTAGTTTTATTTCACTGTGCCTGAGAAGATACTTCACATGATTTCAATTTCTTAAAATTTATTCAGACTTGTTTTGTGGCCTAATATAGGGTCTATCTTGAAAAAAATGTTCCATGAGCCAATGAGAAGAATGTATATTCTGCATTTGTTGGATAGAATATTCTATAAATGTCTTTTATAGAACTTTTATATCTTTTAATCAATTTTTTCTTGAGTACAGTTTAAGTTCAGTGTTTCTTTGTTAATTTTTTGCCTTGATTCTTTTTCTAGTGCTATCAGTGGGGTGTTGACGTCCCCCACTATTATTGCATTGTTGCCTATCTCTTTTTCTACACCTGGCAGTATTTTTCTTTTCTATGAATCAAAGTGCTCCAGTGTTGGGTGCATATATATTGAGGATTGTTATACCTTCTTTTAAATTGATATATATATCAATTCTTTGTCTTTTTTGTGGGTAATGGTGGACCAAACACTATATAATTGTGTCAGCAAATGTTGTAATAGGCTGTGAAAGTTGACTTCCCAGCCAGTAGGTGACACTCGACCATAGCTGGAGAGAGCCAGCTGTGGCAGTATTTGTGGGATTTATGTTTGGCCTTATTTCATTAGGAGAAGTATTCAGAAAATCCAAGCAATGGGTGGAGGCTTGGAACTCCCAGGGGTCCCCATCCTGTGTTTCACCACCACCAAGGAAGTTGGGGGTCACAAAACCAGGTGGGGCTGGGTCAGGCAAGTCTGCATTTAGGTTCCCCAGCAGCAGGCTCAAGCTCTGACCCCACAAGTGATCATGGGGCCATTCCCAGGCCACTGAGGCAAGCTTTCAGGGAGAGGCAGGGCATCTCCACTGTGTCAAAGAGTCTGTATAGGGGGAAAGAATCCACAGTACACCAAGAGGTAGTGGGACCTGCTCAGCTCTCACTCTCCTGATGTGGCATATCTCCTTTTGGCATCTGGCCATTGGTATCTAACTAAACTTTCTAGGGCAATCTCAAGCAGTCTGTGTTCAGGTTGCAAATTCACCCCTGGTCATGAGCTTCCCTGCCCAGGACAGAAACTGTAGATCTCAGACTACATCCTTCCCAAGCTGCTCCTGGGGAGAAAGGAGTGCTCCCTTCCCTTGCTGCAGCAAGAACTTACCCTCCTCTCAGATATGACCACGGGGGCTCATTCCCACTTGAAATTAGACCATAAAGCTCATCCCCATGACCCTGAATGACATGATGTAGTCCTAGGGTGTGAGACCAGGCCAGAGAACCAGTCTTCAGGTTCCCTGAGTTCAATTTCTGGCTGTGATGGGGAGAGGTGGGCTGGTCCCAGCCTTCTAGCACAACACTCACTTGGATCAATGATGGTTGTACTATGGCCCTGTCACTGGAAAGGTGGAGCCTTTTCTATTGGAGCAGCCAGCCAGGCAGCTTTGGGAGAGGCTGACGGGCATGGGATGTGTGCTCCAAATGCCCTCAGTAGCCCTCAGCTGTGGCATTGGAACTTGTCTTTGGGTCATGTGAAAGTATTGAGGTTCCCATCTCTCTTCATGACCTGGTAGCCTACCTTGGCAGAAGTGGCCTCTGGGCAGGGCTCAGGGTTTTGGAAGATGTGCTGCCAGATGACTCCACTGTGCAGCTGCCCAATGTTCACAAACCTGTGGAATTCCAAGTGCATTTGAGCAGTACCTCTGCTTGGTCTCATGGCAGCAAACTATCCTAGTTTGCTGGCCAGTAGGGGTTGAGGAGCTCTTCTATAGCTAGGATTGTAAAGGTCCATGGCAGAACTATGGAGCCCTGGGGGTTTCTCCTTCCCTGGGTCCGGGTCTAGGAGCAACTCAAATCTCTCAGTGATCCTGAGCAGGCAGCCCAGCTTACCTTCCCTTCACCCTTGCCATCTCCTGTGACCTGTCTGTTATATTCCAGTGTTCTTTCCCAGACAATATATTTGAAGTATTGGCAATCAACATTTTGATTCTTCTCCGAGGAAGAGTCATGTATCAGCTGCCTCCACCTAACCATCTTGCCTTCCTCTCAGTGCTTTTTTTCTTAAAATGTAAACTCATCATTTCAATTTTTGTTCCAAGTTCTTCCAAAAATTTTCCTTTATAAATGTATAAAGACCTTTACATGGACTATTTGACTCATTGTCACATGGCCAGGTCCAATTGTCTAATTCTATCTACCCTGATGTCTCATCTATTTTATACTTAACAATATTTGACCACAAACTGGTCCTGAGCTCATACGTCATCAAACCTTTGCATATACTATTCCCTTTGAATAGAGTATGCTCATTGTGTTCATCTACTAAACATATTCTTCTTCTGCAAAGGTTTCCTTAACTCCCTCAGGCAGAGATACCATTTTTTCTCCCTGCTTTTATTGTTTTTTTTAATGTATTTCCATTGGAGCAATGATTGTATTTTATTGAAATAGTTCATTTGTATTTTTTTGGTCTTGTCTCTAAAGTAAATGCTTTTTGAGAAAAAGGACTGATCATATCATCACTGTGAACAAATACCTTAGCATTAAGTCTGTCACTTGAGTGGTATTCACCAAAGCAATCAGTGTATCTTGATATTTTTGGAAGTTTTTAATACCTCCTATCTGTAGAAATAATTCCTTTCTCTCTCTCTCTCTCTTTCTTTCTTTCTTTCTTTTTTTCTTTCTTTCTCTCCCTCCCTCCCTCCCTCCCTCCCTCCCTCCCTTCCTTCCTTCCTTCCTTCCTTCCTTCTTCCTTCTTTCCTTCCTTCCTTCCTTTCTGACAGAGTCTCACTCTGTTGCCCAGACTAGAGTGCTGTAGCATCAGCCTAACTCACAGCAACCTCAAACCCCTGGGCTCAAGCAATCCTTCTGCCTCAGCCTCCCCAGTAGCTGGGACTACAGGCATGCGCTACCATGCCTGGCTAACCAACTAAAATATATATATATATATATATATATATATATATATATATATATTTTTTTTTTTTTTTTAGTTGGTCAATTAATTTCTTTCTATTTATAGCAGAGATGGGGTCTGGCTCTTGTTCAGGCTGGTTTCAAACTCCTGACCTTGAGCAATCCGCCCAACTCGGCCTCCCAGAGTGCTAGGATTACAGGCATGAGCCACCTTGCCTGGTTTCAAACATGTAAAGTTAGGCAGTAGAGTAGGTAGGGAATCATATTATCCAGTTGTGGGAATTGGGGAAAAGAAAGTTCTATTAATCAGGATAAGTTCGGCTGCACTGGGTTAACAAACCTTTCCCACTCACAACTCTGTAGTTTAATAATTAATATTTACTTCTCACTCACCACATCATCCATGAATGAGAGTGTCTTCTCAGGGCAATTTTCCTCTATGTGGCATCTTAGCAATCCATATTGATAGAGTCTCCACTATATAGAATTTTCTGTTTTCATAGTCAGTATGATAAGGAAAGAAAGAATGAAAAATCTCCTATTCATTCATATATATTTCTGCCAAGAATTGATTCACTTTTCACTGGTTTATTTTCCATTGGCAGAAGTAAGTCACATAGCCACACTTAATTTCAAGGAGTCAAAGTATAATTATCCTGTATCCCTAGGAGAAGAGAGGGCAAAAATATTGCTTTCTATCACAAAGATATAAGAGCTAAGTAACAAATAGTGACTATTACAAAAAAGATTTAATATCAAATATTTGCATGCAAATTTAAATTAAACAGTGAAATTATTTCATACTGATATCAACAGTGATATGATTTTTTAAAAATGTATGGTAGACTCTTGTGATTCTAACTATCATAGATACTGTCTATTAGGATTAACTAATATTAATGAAATATTGTGATTTAACATGGCAAGATAGCTGTCTTTTTAAAAAACTGACATAAAAATAAGTGACTGCACACTAACATGTGGGCTTTCAGAAAATTCCACATTTGAACATTATTCAATGTATTAAATATTGGTATTTGTTTATTTAATCATTAATTATGCATTTTGAGTTACTCTCAATTTCTAAAACTAAATTTAAACATGTATTTGTATGATCGTATTATATAACTGCTATTGAGAAGGGATAGAGTTTAATCACTATAATATATCAAGCCACAAAGCATAATTTATTCTATAAACATTATATGAATGTTACTATATATGGATGCTGTATTTCAAAGCAGTTAGGATTGCTACATAAGTATGCCAGTAATATATACCTTCTTGTATGTGGAGTTGTATTTCTATTATCCAATATGTATTTGTGGTCTTACTGATTACAATTTTAAGACCTACCCTCTGCATCTTTTTGACTATAATAAAACTACCCTTTTGACCATTTAAAAAAAAACATTTTATTATTATTATTATTATTTATTTTTTTTTTATTTCAGCATATTATGGGGATACAAATTTTAAGGTTTCAATAAATGCCCTTTCCCCTTCTCCCCCCACAAGTCTGAGTTTCCAGCATGACCATCCCCCAGATGGTGCACATCTCACTCATTATGTATGTATATACCCTCCACCCTCCCCCCTCCCCTCTGCCCAATACCCTATTACTGTAGTACCTATGTGTCCACTTAGGTGCTGCTCAGTTAATACCAGTTTGCTGGTAAATATATGTGGTGCTTGTTTCTCCATTCTTGGGATACTTCACTTACTAGTATGGGTTCCAGCTCTAACCAGGAAAATATAAGATGTGCTATATCACCGTTGTTTCTTAGAGCTGAATAGTACTCCATGGTATACATATACCACATTTTATTAATCCATTCTTGGATTGATGGGCACTTGGGCTGTTTCCACAGCCTTGCAATTATGAATTGTGCTGCTATAAACATTCGAGTGCAGGTGCCTTTTTTGTAGAGGGATGAAAATTTTTTTTTTTCTATTAACATCTCTCTAGACTGCCAACAGTCAATCTTTGGAGTTTTCTTTTTATTTTTTAATTTGGTATTAATTCATTTGAATACCTGTTAAAGTATTCCATGCCCCCAATTGTTTGATTTGTAAAAATGACAGCAGATGTTATGTTGAGTAGAAAATCCCTCTAGTTTTACTTCTGACTCCCTTCCCTATTTCCGTCACATATCAAATACTCATGGCAGTTAACTTTCTTTTCCATACAGTAACTTGAGTGTTTTTTTCTTGCCAACTGCATTTAAACAATTCTTTATTTCTTCCCCAAGATGAGGGTATTAGCAATTTTCTCTTTCTTTGTTCTCTATTTTTTGATTTAAGATATTCATAGATAAGTGTCATTTCACATCATAATTCAACTTTGCATTTCAAGCTGAGGGAGAACTAAAGCAAGAGTTAAAAAATCTCTCCTTTAGGACCACTGAGAATGTAAAGTGTCTCTGGAGACACAAGATCATAAAACTCTTTTAGAGTCATTCTCTGCATGCTTCTCTTATTCTGGCTATTATTTATTTATATTATGCAATTTCCCCCTTAGTTAGCATTTAATTTTGACTGTGTTACTAGGCTACAAAATGATAACTTTATAGGCCTCTAGTCAGCTCTAAATTTAGTGAAATTTTTGATGTGTAGAAAATCTAGTTCTTATTTAATATTAGTCGAATTTACTGGCAGCCTGAGAAACATGAGACAGATTTGCAATGTATTCAGCAAAGTAGTATTATCAGGGCTCTATCAGTGAACTTTCACACTTCATTGTAGAAAGATCCCTTATTTTGAAACATCGTTATAAAGGAAAGACTAGAATCATGAAATATTTAACATTTGTTTAGAAATTTATTTAATTTATAGTTATAATTTTACTTTTATATCCTGTGTTGTCTAAACATGGGTTTAATATAAATAATTTTAAAATTGGCCTTGGTAATTTAAAAGGAGATGCTGCAAGATTTTGCATATTTGCTTATTCTTTAATAAAATAAGTTTATATATGTGTATGTATATAACATCTATATAAAATATATGTGTATATGTGTGTGTTAGAAAATACCAGAAAATAAAAATAAATAAATAAAAAGAAAAAAGAAAATAGCAGAGAATATAGATATGTATTTTTTGTAAAAAGTTAATACATGGATATATAGATGTGTAATGTATTTATTCATACATATATTATTCTTATTAAAAGTTGATAATTTTGCTCTTTTCTTTTGCTAATATCAACCAAAAGAAATGGTCAACTTTTGGGTCCTATGATTATCATCAATGTTGAATTCCATCCAATGAATGTCTAAAAAGTGATACTATAAAACTTAGATCTAATTATTAAAAATATTAAGTTAAAAATTATCTTTTGTAATGTCTACCTAATAATGCAATGTTGTTCATTAAAGACCATCATGTCACTGATTATTTTAATACTAGCAAATGGAAAACAAAAAGGGGCATATCCTTATGGAAATACAACTGGAAAATAATCTAAGATTTTACATATATATACAATTTAAAATTTGTATTTAACATACAGAAAATGTTTCAACTTCCCACTTTATCTGTGAATTTTAAGATTAAAATTACCTGGATTAAAGTAACCTGGATTAGGTCACACCAGTGATCTGTATTCACTATCAAAAGTTAACATTCCATTGCAACCAATTTGACTGGTAAAAGAAAACATTCATTTTTAGAGAAGTTCAAAGTTAACCTTTAAAATAATAAACAATAATTACCATTTGTTCAATCTTTACTGTGAACTATTATACAAAATATGCTAACACTTTCTTTACATTATTCCTGTGAGTTAATCATTGTTGTACACAATTTTCATGTACAGAAATATTTTTAAAATAATTCCATAATGTTTGCCTGAAAATGTCTGTGTAAAAACTTCAGAAAGGAGAGAATTCAGCAATTAAGTCTTGACTGAGGGAAATATAGAGGGTGTATTATCTTCTGTAATAAATTCTTTATTTTATTATAGCAGCACACAAGAAGACAACAAGGCACAATATGAGTAGTATAGTAATTTGTGGTTTCCAATTCTGAAATGTTTCATGCTTACTGCGGAGTCAAATTAATATTTTGATTTTCTATTTTCTTCATGATTATCTTTGTAAACTTCTGAAATATTATCATTTCAATTAATATTTTCTATTTAATTTTTTTCTAGGTGACAAGATTGGGATATGTATAATACACTTTTTGTAACAAAGCTTTGTTCTATTTTTATAGTTTGCTAATTTCTCTAAGAAAATTAATATGACATAGTTGGCAATGATTGTTAAGTAAAATTTTATTATAATCAGTTCAAAATAAGACATATTTTATAAGACATCCACAGCATTTTTCTTTTGATAGACCTTTGAATTTTGTTGTGATCTTCTTAAATTTATTTAGGAAATAAAAAAATCTATTATAGCACATGCTTCAATTTATCAAACTTACTTCATTCTGACATTCCCTGCTACTGCCATAGAAACTGCATCTATTCAGTTTGATCTATACCAGTAGTATGATCAGTAAGACTTAATTCACTTATTACCACTGAGCTAACAATTTTTCTATAACTCAGATGTTTGTATTGCTTGCATGTGTGCAAATGAAGTTACTATGTGCTATAGTCTCTTGCCAGAAAAAGTTTGATAAATAATTATGTTTGAATGAACAAGATACAACTTTCCAAAGATTATGAGACTTTTGTGGTCTAGAAGCTGCAAAATGGCAAATATGATCTCAGTAAGGACATTCATTTTGTGATTTTTTATTCTATACTGTTAATATCTTTTCAAAAGCAATATTATGAAGAAAAAGAATGTCTGATTTTCTTTTCAAAATAAAAACGTACTGAATTTGGAGTTTTTAAGCACAATTCCAACTGGATTTGAATCAGCATCAGGCAACTTCCCCACAGTTTGGCACAGGCTACCAGAGTTGGCACCCTTTGCTCTGCAAAGGCCCAGAACTTGACAAGTGGTTTTGGACGAAGGTGTAGTGGCACAGCTGTTTGGGGGACCTGACGGAGCATGTGTCTAAAATATTTTTCAAGCCAATATTAGCCACTGCTTCTCTTTTTCTTTTTCATGAATATTTATCAAATTAGAAATAAACACCAAATATAGAGAAAGAAAGTGATATTGTTGGAATTGATTATATCTCATTATCATTACAATTAAAAAGAACATTATGAATATTAATAAGAGAAAAAGGGTAAAGACCAATATCAATAAAATAATGTAAAATAACTAGGAGGATGTGTGTCTGTGTGTGTGCGTGTGTGTGTATGTGTTTGAAACTTTAAGTTTTCTAGCATTCAATTTTTTCTCCCTTGTGTTCTGGCTCAAGTTAAGGTCACTCTCAGGATATTTCTACTCATTTTCCATAAAACCAAAGGAAAAGAAAGACAACATATGTCTAACCTTTCCTCAGCATTCCAGAGTTATTAAAAAAGTTAAAAAATTAGCTACAAAATATTAATAGTTTATAAACTAGAACATCAGGTATTTTGAACACATTCTTTTAACAAGAGGTAAATGTTTAAATGAGTATATGTGGGCAAAGACAACTTAGTGAAGCTTCTTGGGAAAGTAAGTAGAAGAATGATAGAAAATATGAGCTGAAAATAATAATTCTTGTCCATTAAATCTGAATATAGTCATATGGCAATTACTGCCACATTACTGAATACTTTTTAAATGGTAGTTAAAATTAATCAACTTCAACTTTTAATACTATTCATAATATATGACATAAAAACAAAGGTATATAAATCTAGTTGCATAAAGAAAAACTACTATCATATTTGTTTAAAATCTCTTGAAAATAAGAACAAACTCTAATATTGGCTTTTTAGGGCATTAGTAGAATGTCTAATGTAGCAGACTATAATTCGTGTGCTAATGAAATTAGCATATTTTGAACATGCTCTGTGTCTAAGTTTCTGCATTAGTTACTAGAGATACAAAGATGACCAAGACTGCATGCTTGCTCCCACCATGCTTGCAGTCTAGTAAAGACATGTGAAATGAACAATTTGAGAATACTACTATAATAATGAAAATATATTTATGTAAAAAACTGTAATAGAAATAAAATTGTACCATAATACCTAAGCCATTAAGAAAGGACAATATCTGAAAATGAGTGAGATTCAGTTTGAGTTGGAGACAAAGGTAATAAATTAAGAGAAAATAAACCTATGATTGGATGGTAGATTGCAAAAATGTCCCCGATTCTTCATTTTATCCTGTGTCTACATCTTTTGCTGTACAAATTTACAGTTTCCTCACACTATGACTCTGGGCCAGTCAGCCTCCTGATTTACTTTTTCTGGTCGACTCTCGGTAAACTAGATGCAAGCAGAGATTTGTTAAAGCTCTGATCATTTCTGATTTTGATTTTGCTTCTGAAATTGCCATGAAAATAAGCCCGTGGTAGAATGCTAGAGGATGAAAAAGAATATTTATTCCAATGTATGAATGTAATTTCCTGTGGATGCTGTAATAAATTACCATAGACTGTGTGGTTTAAAACAGAAGAAATATATTCAATCACAGTCCTGGTAGCCAGAAGTCTGAAATTAGTATCACTGAACCCAAATCAAGGTGTTGCCAGGGCCTCACTCCCTCCAAACGCTCTAGGGGACAGTTTATTCCTTGCCTCTTCCAGTTTCTGGTGACTGCCAGAATTCCTTGGCTTGTGGCCAGATCACTCCAATTTCTGCCTCCATGTTCATGTTGTCTTCTCTCCTGTGTATCTCTATATGATCTTCCTCTGGCTGTCTCTCATACGGACACTTGTGATTGCATTAAGGGACAACTCAGCTAATCTAGGATAATTCAAACATCTCAAAATCTTTACTTCAGTCAAATCTGCAAAGATCCATTTTCCAAGTAAGGCAACATGTACAAGTTCTTGGGATTGGTACCTGATATCTTTGTAGTGCCTTTTTTTTTTTTTTTTTGTTTATCATAGTCTCAACTCCGGTTCAAAAGATTCACATGTATTACACAGGTAAAATACATTTACCCCATCCCAAGGTTATCAAATGTCTTAATTGATTATGGCATCAAGTCCAAAATTTCATCAAAATATCATTAATTTGGATGGACACACTTGAAGCTCTGACTCAGGTGGAGCTAGGGCAATATATGTAACCTAAATATCTGTAACCTAAATATTACTCCCTGTAATATGCTAAAATAAAAAAGTCTGAAATTTCATGATCTAAATCATCTCAATAAAATATGTGTGCAACAATGTATGATTCCTCCTGGGGGAAAATTCATTTCCATTTGTGTATTTGTGAAACTAGAAGACAGATTATCTTCTTCCCAAATAAAATTGTGGGACTAGTGAAAGATAAATTATATACATTCCAAAAGGAGGAAATGGAAGAAAGAAAAAGGTCACCAATTCCAAGCAATTTCCAAATTCAGCAAGGCACATCCCACTTGATTTCAAGGCCTAAGAATAATTCTCTGAGGCTAGAGGTTCACGCCTCTGGGCTTATGGCTTTGTCTTCTGGGCCCATGGCTCTGGCTTCTCTTTTATATGGATATTTGTGATTACCTTTTAGGCCCACCTGGATAGACCACAATTGTATCCCCATCTCAAGATCCACAACTTAATCCCATCTGCAAAGACTCTGTTCCCCAATAAGTTGATTTACAGGTTCCGGGAATTAAAACTTAATATCTTCAGAAAAGCCATTTTTCAGTCTACCACATGCAATATTCCCAGCCAAGGCCATTACAGATCAGTAAGTTCATCCAAATGAGACCAGCCTAAGTCACATACCTACAGACTCAAGCACTAAAGTAATGTTTAGCATGGATGCCATAGGACATTGTGATTGTGTGGTACAGCATTACCGTGGACATTGATGTCTGTTACACAGTGAAAGTCTCAAAGCTTAGTGAGACCATATTATGTTCCAGGAACTTGAGGAGATGCAATGAAATTAAAAAGTAAAATTTATGGGGTGGGGATGGGAATAGAACTTGGGGTGTGTGGCAAAAGACAATGTAGGGAAGTAAACAGGAGCTAGATGTTAAAGTGCCATATAAGCCATATTAAAACGTTTAAAATTATAATTATTACAAGGGCAATAAGAAAGCATTGAGGCATTTAAACAGAAGAGACTTTTTCTCAGATATCATTTTAAAACACAGATTGGTTTCAGTGCTAGACAAACCTCATTAACTATTAATACTAGCACTAGAAAAATAGAAACTTGATACCTTTGTAACATAAGAGAATACACAATATGTAGTTGAGAAGCCAGCTAGTATACATGCTTATTTCTTTACTGCCCTAAGCAGAAAGTGCCTTTTAGGATCTATTTTTGAAGGTTTTTAAACATATGTCTGATTCTTAATGCCAACATTTTAATGAAAATATAAATAAAATGTTACATTCTACCTTTAAAGAAAACTGATTGGAGAAAAGAAAGACAAATTGAAGAAACCAATTTGCAAGATATTACAATAATGTAGGTCAGGTATATTGGAGCCCATGACAAGAGGCATATTAGATGGATTCCTGTTATTTAGGCCATGAAGTTGAGTAAATGTGGCGATTAAGAAAGAAATGAACCCTAGAGATATGTCTTCAATTAAAATATGAAAACATTTAACCTATGGAATGAGGTATTAAGGATGAGAGAAACGAAGTTTTCTTTTAAAGCCATAAAATACTTAGTTAAATTTCAGATGTGCTGTTTTTCAGGCACCTGTGAGATTTCCAAATAGAGATGGCCAATAGACTATTGAGTATATAACCCTATGTTTAAGAAAGAGAAGTGGGCTGCAAAAAGGGTTTGGGGATTCACCAGTGTATAAAGAGAAGCTGAAGCAATGGAATAAATAACCCTATTCAGGAAAATGTGTGAAGTGAATCGAGGACAGACTCTGACAAACATTAAATTTAACTGGATAAGTAAGAATAAGAAAAAGGATCATTAGTGGAGATTGAGAAGAAGTGAGAGACATATAAAAGGAAATCCATAAATGTATGTTTTCAAAATAGCCAAGAGAAGATATATTTTTTTAAAAACGGAAGGAATGTTCACAGTTGTCTTGGTCTATGACTTCAATTTGGCTACCAGGACAACCTGACAATGCTTCTGTTTCCTTAGACTATTCTTAGTCCTATTTTTCCTAGCAACTATTTCAAACATTTACATCCACTTTGAACTTACCATGCTTACACCCACATGCATCTCATAACTCATTCTCAGAGACGGCTTTGTCTCCTAACTCAAGCGAAAAAAATAAAATCTATTGGAGAAGGAACATTTTCAGTTTCCTGACTGTCACTGATTAGGTTCCCTGTGACAGAGTTTGCCTTGCTGAGATGATCTCTTTTAAGAGAGATCAACATCTGTTAAAAGAGAGAGGAGAAAGTGAGATCAGGCAGAGGGAGAAGTACAACTGTGTACCTGGGCAGCCCCATGGAGAGTACTGGGACATGTATTTCCATCAGGGTTGTCCTGTGCTGAGCCAAAATATACCCAGCCTCCACTAGTCACTGATGTGGGCTGTCCTGGAAAAGTCATTCCTTTGAGCAAAGTGGCTTCTGTGGCTGAGCAAGTGCTGAACCAGATGGCAGCTGTGACAATCAATGCTTCCTTGAAGGGAGATGTGGGTGGTGCATCTCCATGAGCATATTAACAAATACACCATCACAATTCTATACAGATGGCTTTTCTTTTCTTTTCATTGATTAGGAGAGATCTCCTCTCCTAGGCTAATTTCTTTTTCAGCCATTTAGCACTTTCAAGTTTAAGTTCTCCTTTTGTATTTATTAGCTCTTTCCTTAATATATTTGTTTCCCACATTAAAAAATAAATAAAAACCTCATTTTCTACATTTCTCCTCCCAGCCACAACTTTATTTCTTAGAATAAAGTACAAACACTTACATGACCTGTAAAGTCATATGTGACCATTTTTCATGGTTCTCTAATTGTGTGCACCCTGTACCTGGTGCTCATTTCTGCTGCAGTCTTATTTTATTGTTATTTTTCTTTCTTTGTTTTTTCTGATAGGACTTTTTATTTTTTGTTTCCTTTCCTAAAATATCTTTCCCACAGATATTTGTATATCAATGTTTTTTCTTTTCCTTCAAGATCAAAAGAGGACCTCATCATTTGCCCACAGGAAAACCTTGATTTCTTTACTCTGTTTTATTTTTCTTCAAACAATGACAATCTATGTGAGATTACATATTCTTCATTTGTTTATTTATTAATTTTCTCATTCCTCATTGAATGAAAGTTCCATGAGAAAATAGTCTTATTCAAAATGTATCACCAGCAATAACACATAATATAATAGCTTTATAAGACATTTTTATGTTAAAATGATGTCTTAATTTTGCTATTTTAACAGTAGTATATCATATTTTAAATGTGTAAAGGGAAATTAATGAATATAATAGATTTATTTAACAAGCATATGCTAAGCATATACTCTGTGACAAGATTGTGTATTATTATACAAACTCATTTACAATGTAGACTTCATCAGAGAATTCATAATCTCATGGATACAGATATATAAAAGGAAATGGCATCACAGCATGTCATTGAAAATATTCACAATTTTACTTTAGGCACAATAGAGAAAGAAATTATCTCTCCACTAATGATTTGTAGTATTTTAATGTGTCTTAAGGTCATGTTTCTAACCAACTAGCTTTGTAGTAGAGTAAAAACTCAAAAAAAAAAAAAAAAAGCAAGGACTTTGAGACACAGGAATAATTCTCACAAAGCCTTGCCTCTAACCTACCTATAATTATAACTCATTTAGAGACCTGTTGAATTGTTTAGCCTAGGCTTCATGGTGGTGTGTCCTTCAGATAGGAAAACAGAGGTCTGAAGGGGAGAAGCAGACCATGGTGCTGCATCTCTTGAGAAGGACTTGTAACCACCTGGTGCCATGCTGAACGTTAAGCTAAGATTACATGTTCTCATCTCATGTCCATAGCCTTCAGATGAATCTGAGTGAGAATGACCATGATGGCTGATAGCATTTAACAAAGGAGCTGTAGCACACCTGCCAACAAAATGGAGCTAGACTGGTACTGTGAACATGAATAGTAGACCAATACAGATAATTATCACAAGATATTTATGGTAGGTAACACACTATCCCCAAGCTTTTTTTTTATTTCAGCATATTATGGGGGTACAAATATTAAGGTTACATGTATTGCCCTTGCCCCCCACCCTGAGTCAGAGCTTCGAGCATATCCATCCCCCCAGACTGTGTGCATCACACTCATTACATATGTATATTCCCATACCCTCCTCCCCCCTCCCACCTGCCCAACACATGATAAATGTTATTCCTATATGTCCACTTAGGTGTTGATCAGTGAAACCAATTCACTGGTGAGTAAATGTGATGCTTATTTTTCCATTCTTGGGATACTTCATTTAGCAGAATGGCTTCCAGCTCTATCCAGGAAAATACAAGGGGTGCTATATCATCATTATTTCTTATAGGTGAATAGTATTCGATGGTATACATATATTAATCCACTCATGTACTGATGGGCACTTCAGTTGTTTCCACATCTTTGCAATTGTGAATTGTGCTGCTATAAACATTTGAGTGAAGGTGTCTTTTTTATAGAGTGTCTTTTGTTCTTTTGGGTAGATTCCCAGTAATGAGATTGCTGGATCAAATGGTAGATCTACTGGTATTGCTTTAAGGCATCTCCATATTGCTCTCCACAGAGGTCGCACTAGTTTGCAGTCCCTTCAGCAGTGTATGAGTGTTCCTATCTCTCCACATCCACATCAGCATTTATTATTTTGGGACTTGTAATAAAGGACATTCTCACTGGATATAAGTGATATCTCATTGTGGTTTTGATTTGCATTTCCTTGATGATTAGAGATGTTGAGCATTTTTTCATATATTTGTTGGCCATTATTCTGTCTACTTTTGGAAAGTTTCAGTTCATGTCCTTTGCCCACTTTTTGATAAGGTTGTTTGATTTTTCCTTGCTGATTTTCCTGAGTTCTAGATAGATTCTAGTTATCAGCCCTTTATCTGATGTGTAGCTTGCAAATATTTTCTCCCATTCTGTAGGTTGTCTGTTTGTTCTCATGACAGTTTCTTTGGCTGTGCAGAAGCTTTTTAACTTGATCAGGTCCCATTTATTTATATTTGTTGCTGCTGTGATTGCCTTTGGGGTGTTCTTCATAAATTCTTTGCCTAGGCCAGTGTCTAGAGAGTATTTCCAAGCTTAAAGATAAGAAGATACTCAGGTTATTGCCTCACATAATTAAAGGGAGCTAAAAAAAAAAAAAAAGAAAATTTGTTTTCCCCTTCTCCTCCTATAACTGTCATTAACAGTTCTGGAAAACAGGAAAAATTAGAAGAGATAAATTTCCAATGTACATGTTCAGAAATATTTGTTCTGAAATCCCACTGACGGTCTCTATTCAAGTGAGAGGTGACAAATATATGTAACATGAAATCACCCTAATTCCAACCCCACATCCAAAGAGAAGGTAGTAATTAGGATAATGTTCCTGAGTTGTCTCAACCAGACAACCTTCTGAGTAACTTTAGAAAAAGTATTAAAGACTAACTAGCCCATGCTAATCTTATTAATGATAAATTTTGATTATGGGGTAAATTATTATATATTTTTAAAAACCTTTATGGTGTTCTGATGATCAAAAAATTGGGGACCTTCAAAAGTTTTGAGGGAAAACATACTTGCCTAATATGGAATAAGGAGAAAAATGAAGCCTAATCAGGACTATCCAAGTATAGCCAAGGAGTTCAAAACATTTTATTATTTCTTGATGGCATCCGTTCTTCATGTTTTGTCAGAAGCAGGCATCCTCAAACTACGGCCTGCGGGCCACATGAGGCCTGCCAAGGACATTTATCTGGCCCGTGGGTGTTTTTGCCGCCACTGCCTGTCCTGCTTAGCAGCTGACGAGTCCCGGGCCCACAGTGCGCATGTGTGGAATGTGCGCCACACTCTCCAACAGCCCTCCAACGGTCTGAGGGACAGTAAACTGGCCCCCTGTTTAAAAAGTTTGAGGACCCCTGGTCAAAAGAATGCTCCAAATGATATAAGAATTCAGCTAGGTGAGGATATAAGATATATAAGTACTCTGGTTAAGAGGCAATGTATTGTATATTTGAGAAATAGTTCCATAAAATCAGGAGATGAAGTTATTTGAAAGTTTGAAGAATTACTTAAAAAATATGTTTCATTAAAAAGCATTTTTCCTGAAAATTTCATATTAAATTATTCTATTCTTTACAATTTGTCCAATATTTAAAATTATTTTATTTGTAAAGCATTAAAAACTTTATGTGCTTTAAAATGATTACATCATTATTATTTTTCAATTTTGGTGACAATAATATTCTTTAAAATTTATTGGAAACACATTTTTATTCCATTTTAAAATGTTTTGCCATAGAGCTAAAACATGTTAGTTAACAACTTTTATACATATTTCCTCAAGTCTCTGCCTTATGGGCAAATGAATAAATATCTTGTGAAAGTGTAAACTTTTTTAATAAAGCTGTTATTTTTTTTTTCATTCTTCCCTGATTGCATGGGAACCATTTTTATACGCTTCATCTCTAGGAGCACACAGTAACATTTCTTAAAAATCCTAATTAATCACCCTTAAGTATTATTATATTTTTTGCTTAATATTAAAATGTATTAAAAAGAAAATACATGAAGAAATCACATTTTATAGAAAACCAGAGAGAATCAGATGTAATAATTCCTTCATCCTATCTTCCCACAGTTTAAATCATGACAACCAAGGGATTATGGCCAGATGTGATATTTGATAATTAAGTAACAAAATTTTAAGGGGGAAAATATATTCTCCTAAAAACCTGTTTTGCAGTCCCACCAGCAGTGTAAGAGTATTCCTGTCTCTCCATATCCTCGCCAACATTTGTTGTTTTGGGATTTTTTGATAGAGGCCAATCTCACTGGGGTTAGGTGATATCTCATTGTGATTTTGATTTGCATTACTCTAATGATTAGAGATATTGAACATTTTTTATGTTTGCTGGCCATTATTCTGTCTTCTTTGGAAATGATTCTGTTCATTTCTGTTGCCCATTTATTGATGGGTTGGAGGTGACACAAGATCAGAAGAATGGGCTCCACATGTACTCGCCATCTAATTGGTACTAACTGATAAACACTATGGTGCTCAAATGATGGTGGTATTCTCCAAGGGATTAGGGGGGTTGGGGGGATAGACTCACAACTGAGGGAGGCAGTGAGCATTGTGGAGGGGAGGGGCATACCTCTAATCCTTGCTAGAGAGAGGCAAAGATACAAAATGTAACCAAAATGTTTGTACTCTTATATTTTCCTGAAAAAAAAAAAAAAAGCCAAAAACCTGTTTTGAAGAACATTGGGAAACTGAAATAGCAAACCTAGAATTTTGAGGCAAGGAATATTGGACAATTGGGAAAAGACCAAAAGCTAGTACAAAGAGTTAGCAGGATGGAAAAATATTTGCCCAGACAGCAGCCCAGATTGCCTAGGGGCTTGGTTGTGATAACAAAAGGAACTAATTTTGATGGATATTTGTGAAGAAGATGAAGGAAAAGAACAGTTTATCAGTATATAGCAGTGCGATTTTAAATAACATGTATTTATGAGCCATAATTTACCATCTATCCCATATCTATTGGTACAACTCTATATACATTCAAGTAAAAGAGAGAGTAAAAAGAGCAAAGCAAAACAAAACAAACAAATAAAAGAACACATATTTTAATGCGTCAAAGTTCTTAGAAATTGAAACACATTTTCTTGAACTATGTTTCTACTTTTTGAGACATTTTTGATTCAAAAGTTGTCATACTTTCTTTTCATCTTTTGCAGGAAAATCTTTTTCAAATGAATCTTAGCAAGAGTGATAAAAGGGAAAAAAAAGAGTTGCTACGTGTTGGTTTTCTGTGAAAGATTTTTACTCTGTTCTTGATCTGAAAGAACAATTTCAAGTAACCCAGGGTTCACAAGAAAAAAGGTGAAAGAATCTTGGAGCTATCACTATAGCTGTATATTCAAATATGTGAAAGTAAAGAAAAGCATATGGCCATGACTGAGAGACCTCAGAGTGGAGCACTTAAGGAAATCAGCATGAAAAATAAAGTGCCCATTACCAAGTGATGATTTAGTGTATAATTTATGGGAGGGTAGAGTATGCTTGAAACTGCACTTAGCACCTGGATGCCATGAAATATAAATTGAGATGAAATGTGTTCATGAAATTCCATTAATAAGAAGTATGATGTTGGTTTTCTTTCTGTTTTGTTTGTGGTTTTACAGACAGCAGATGCAAACCTAGGCAATATTCAGTAGCTTTTATTTGATTATTTCTTGGACTCATGAGATCTTGGTTATAAAAGAGAGTTTATAGATTATCTCCTGTATTTTCTCTCTCTCATTCAACATCTTTGACAAGATGCAAACCTAAAATACTGAACTATATTCTAGAAAGATTGTTATTCATTTATTCAATCACTATTGTACCTTGATTATGTACTGTGTACCAGACCAAATATTTACCACTTGGGATATATCAGTGCTACAGTCTGAATGTTTGTGTGCCCTCAAAATTCATATGTTGAAACCTGGAAAGTGATAGTATTAAGAGGTGGACCTTTGGGGAGATGAGTAGATCATGACGGTGGGGCCCCAGTGAATGGGATTGTGTGTATGTGTGCATGCATGCATATGTGTGCAGAAAAAGAGACAGAAATAGATAGATTTATTAATATTTAAAGGAATTAGTTCATGTGCTTATAGAGGCTGACAAGTCCAAATTGTCAGGGAAGGCTGAGAGGCTGAAGGCCTGGGGAAGAGCTGGTACCACAATTCAAGTCCAAAGACTATCTACTGGCTGAATTAATTCCTTCCTTCCTTCCTTCCTTCCTTCCTTCCTTCCTTCCTTCCTTCCTTCCTTCCTTCCTTCCTTCCTTCCTTCTTTCCTTCCTTCCTTCCTTCTTTCCTTCCTTCCTTCCTTTTTTATTTATTTTTGAGACAAGGTCTTGCTCTTTTGCTTGGACTAGAGTGGAGTGGCACTGTCATAGCTCACTGCAACCTCAAACTCATGTGTTCAAGCTATCCTCCTGCCTCAGCCTCCCAAATAACTGGGACTACAGGTACACACTACTACACCTGGATGTATTTTTTATTTCTTTGTAGAGATAGGGTCTCACCCTTGCTCAGGTTGCTCTTGAACTCCCAGCCTCAAGCGGTCTTCCTGTCTCAGCCTCTTAAAGTGCTGAGATTACGTGCATGAGCACAATGTCTAGTCTTAGAATTATTTCTTGCTCAGCGACAGGTCAGTCATTGTTCTTATTAGGGCCTTTAACTGATTGAATAAGGCCCACCCATGTAATGGAGGGCAATCTCCTTTAGTCCTTCTGCAGGTTTTTGCCTAAATCTCACCTCGTGAATGAAACTTGCTCTTAACAGTCAATTTAATATTGCAATCTTTCTCATGCCTTTCCCTATTTTGTACTCCCAATCTTTCATTGATTGTTCTAGATTATATATGGAGACTGAATATACATATAGACAATGGCCAGGCCAAATATAAAATAGAACACTGACAGGTGACCTGAAGCAATCTGTCCAGGAACACAACCCCTTACTGATAATAAACATCCCAGAAGATAGCCTGTTGTAAGTCAGACTGGTTAAGAAGAAGACTACTATCTCTAGTAACAATCCAGGAAATGAAACAGTAATTTTTTTTTTAACAAATAGCCAAAAATAATCAGGACCTAATTGATAACTGATGGCTTCCTTAATATTTATGTTTGCTTCCAACTATGACCAATCAGAAAAGCCAAATATGCACCCCTAACCAAGCACTTAGGACTCTCCTTCCTAGTTAGCCTGCCTCCACTTCCTCAGGCCATAAGCCCTCCCGTCAGAATATCTGAAGCCTTCTGTGTTTTCCCTCATAAAGCTTTCCTGATCTTCAGTCTGCTTTTGAGTTTTGGACAAACTGCCATTGACAGTGACTGACTCTTTTGCTATAGCAAGCTCTCAATAAGTAAGCTTTGATCATTTTTATTTGGTTGATCTTCATTTATTTACACACTATCCTTACCCTGAATCTCCCCATTTTCTGAATGTGATGGTTAATTTTATGTGCCAACTTGGCTGGGCCATAATGCCCAAATATTATCTAGTCAAACATTATTCTGGATGTTTTGTAAGCGTGTAGCCAAGCAAAGATCTAAGGGAAGATCTTTGCTTTGTAGCCAAGCAAAGATCTAAGGGAAGATAAGCCTAAGTATATTAAATACATAATGCTAAGTTGCTAATGTGGATTTATACACTAGGTGTTTACAATATATTTTAAATAATCACAATGCCTCTCCCTATTATCTTGAACTTACCCTCTTTGACATTGTATTTTTCAAAATCAGTTAGTTATACCTTGAATTATTCCTTATTTTAGGGAGGAGATATTTGAGAAAATCAAAAATAGAAAAAGAAAAAAAAAGAGAGAGAGAGAGAGTGACAGAAAGAACCAGAACAGAAGTAAAGTCAGTAATCACTGGCTGAGATCACTGGCTTGCACTCAAATACGAAAGCTTATCTTTGGAATCTAAATAATTCTTATTTGGAAAAAAATGAAAGGGGAGCATTTTCAGACATTTTAAGTATTTCCTACATCATGAGGATGAGGGAATAGAAAGCTCTTGCCCCGCCAAATGTATTATGTAAAAGTCCTCAATGTGGATGTTTTGATCTGGGTTTCAAAGTTAAATAGATGTTATTACACAATTACACTTAAATGCACAATTTCATAACTGTTGGTCCCTGTATACTATAATAGATTGAGGCTGTCTAGAGTCTAGAATGTGAAATGGGAGAGGACATTTTGAGGAGGCTTTGGGGGGTTTTTTCAGATTGCTATGAATCTAAATAAGACTAAACTTTCAAAAGGGTGGGGATGGCTTTCTGCTTCTTTCTGCAAGCCTAGCGAGGGGTGCTCAAGGGGCTTACTCAGAGGACTTCAGAAATATTTTGTGGAGTCTGAGTCTATCCAGGAGGTCTAAAGAGGCAGCCTAGGAAAGATGAATTGCTTTTCCATTAGAGAAATAACTACCTTCATCATTACAAGATAATGGACTTAAATCATGTTTGAATTCTTAATGTGGAATCCATGTATACTACACAAGACTGGGAGCTGGTCTGAGCTATTTTAAATTGCATCCAAGAGGCTTTCATGGAAGAGTTAATTGAACTGCTTTGAAGGGATCATACAAGTTTGAATGAAAGAGAGAGTCAGATTTCAACATCTCCTCATTTTGCAAGAGTGCCACTTCAGTAAAGAACATCCCTGTCCTCCTAGTATTAATTCTAACTGTGATCCAACTGCAGATAAATGAGTAATAGAAGTTAATAATCAGAAGAGGGAATAAAAAAGAAGAAAGTTCTTCTGTCCACATCTACCTTCCCTGTGGCCCCCACCTCAGATGTCACAAGCAGGTAAACTGCATTGGCTACTAGCTAAGAAAGGGAAAAGATCATGTTTTCTATTTAAGGATAATGCAAAACTTTCTGTTATTTATATATTATATCAGAAATGACATTAAAAAGTGATCAAATTTTTAGCCACAGGAAGGTTAATATGCTCCCTATTAGATAAATTTTAAAGGGTCACTAGAAAACAAAAATAAGGCTGTATTTTGATCACAACCCATGAGATGTGTGTTTATTTCTTTTACTGGTTATTTATTCAATATTTTAAAATTGCATCTACTAGAACTCCTCAAGTTGAGGGCCTTAGAACTAGTATCTCCATAAGTGAAGTCTGTGGGCTAGAATTCCCACACCACATAGATAGCTTCAGTGCCAATCCTACCTCTACCCAGAACAACAAACCAGTTTGGGTGCTGTGCTGGCAGCCCCCAAAGTGGGCCCTCATGGCAATTGCCTCCTTGCATCCACATCATACCCTGTGTAACTCTCCTCCAACCCTGAGGAGGTCTCACCCCAAATGTCCAAAAGGATATTGTGGGAGTGACTGCATGCAACTTCTGATGACAGATCATAAGGCATAGTGGCTTCTACTCTATTTCTCTTGGATCACTTGTTCTAGGGGAAGTCAGCCACTATGTCAAAAGGCCTATGGAGACATCCACATGGTGAGGAGCTCAGGCTTCCTGCCAATAGCCAACCTAACTTCACAGGCATCTGTGGATTAGAAGTGAATTTCTCATCTTAGTCAAGCCTTCAGATAATTGTACTTTGACTTGTTACCAAGTAAGAAATCCAGGGCCAGGATCACTCAGCTAAGCCATTGATGAGACTTTGACCCCAGAGACTGTGAGGTGCTTATTATTCTTTTAAGCCAATAATTTTTCATGAGATTTGGTATACAGTTATAGAAAATAAGATAGATTCTAATCTTAACCATAGCACTCTTAAGGTCGTCCAGACAAAGTTGGGTTCCTATTTTTACAGATGATGGAGCAATGTATTTCAGCTCCCTACTTTATGCAAATAACATCCTCTACCCCTCCTGCCTTACATGAAACCTATGTTCTCAAGCATGGATTTAAAAATCTGGTTGCTATGATCTAGAATTCCTAGGAATTTATACTCGCTTCTCCAGTAGCAGTTCCTTTTCATAACTGGAGTATAATAATTTCCAAATTTGTACAAATATAACAATCTGACATCTTGAAAAGGAAAGCCATGTTTTATAAGAATAGTAGAGAAATTTTAAAATTCTTCATCAAGCCAAAGTTAGGTAGAAGCTTATAATTGTTTATGCATCTACCCTTTCTTAATGCAATTTTCCAAGTCCAAATATCCATCTTTTTAGTGACAAAGTAATCTAAGGCTAACATCACATATGATATTCCATCCAGGCTAGCATTATCACTCCATGAAGGCTATTTTACTGCATTACTGTTCATTTCAAAAACTAGGATTCTGTCAGTCCTGTGATTCCAATGGAGAGTATTAGAAAAAGTGTTTGCAAAGTAAATAACTTAATTAAAATAAGTGATTGTATGTTTGAAATGCAGGTTCATGGGCTTCCATCCAAATCTATGAAATTGAGTTATTAAATTTTCTGTGTGTCAACAACAATGATGTTTTAACTTAAATGTTAATATATTCTGGTGCTGTAGCTTAGAGAATCTGATTAATAGATCCTACTTAAAGCCTGGAAATCTGCATTTTAACAATCAAAACAGGGAATTCTGATAAAAGTGGAACTAGTGATCACACTTTGAAAAATATTGTCAGTGTTGTTTCTCCTATTCTTTGATAATTTTTCTTTTCACATCTTACCATTGATTCTTTAAAAGCAGTTTTATTTATTTGTGTGTGTGTGCACGTGTTTGTGGTTGATTTTTCTTTGCTTGCTTATTTGGTTTGCATTTTTATGGCTTCCATGATTGTGATAAAAAGTGGCATGGTCATGAGGAGTGAGCATAAATGCAAGAAGTAGCAGCAATGATCTATGGGTGATGGGTGAAGGCATTAGTAAATCAGATTTTGATAAGTTAAAACCAGCTATAAAAATATTCTAAAATAAAATAAAATTTCTGATGCAACTAAAATGAGTATAACACAACAATGCAAAATATTCTAGAATAAATGGTAATATAAACAGCAGTAGAAATTTACACTTGTCTCTATTTAACTGCATAATGCTAACTGTATTATAAATATTATCATTAAAAGTCTGATATCAGGATTGGGAGTATTGGAACTGTTTCAGGTAAAGATAAAGATTTTTGATTGAGGTTTGGAGTTGTACATATCATTTCAAATTATAAATGCAATTATGCCCCTTAGTTCACAGCAGGGTATATCAGGTTCACTGTAAGAAAAGTTATGCATTTGATAAACAACTGAAAGGACCTCACAGCTAATTTGATGTGATATTCTTAAAGAGATACACACATTAGTTTTTCTCTTATCCCATTAATATAAATTGGTTGATGGTCAAAGTAAAGAGAAAGAAGATTTATACTCAGGGTAGAGGATGTTTAAAGTTTTTTTTCCAGAGAAACATTAAAAAAATAATAAATCATACACACATGTATACAAAGTTAAGAAAACATATTAAAATGCCTTGATATAAGCAAGTCTTTGGGAAAATTATAATAGGAAAAATATCAGTGATTATTTTGATGTGTTTGGTATTTGTTATTTTTGTATGAAATATAATAAAGTTCTTAATAATATTGATATTGAGGAGTCTGGTTATGCACTAATACATAGAGATACTAAGTAATTGATTAATAAAATTGGATTTCTCTTTGCTTGTTATACTGAGAAAAAGATAGAATTTGGAATGTAGGATTGTCATTTAAAGATTTCACAATTTTAGTTTCAGCTATCTGTGGGTAACCCAGAAAATTTCTGACTTTTCATAATAGTTTGTGACTTTGCTGAGCTGAGGTAAAAACTTAATTGCTTGTGTTTCAAAGCTGGTGTGCAGGAGAAAACCACACAGGAAGAGAATGAATCTATTCCACAGGGTATATCACCATCTCAACCTGCTCTTTTGGCCTCTATTAATTATGAAGTACACATTACTTGGGGGTAATGAGTTTGAATATTCTCAAAGGTTTTGGAAACATATCTTGGTTAATACTCTTTCCATTCTGTTAGAATCTGCCTGAGACTCAGTTTCCTGTGTTAAAACAATGTGAATATTAATAAGATCTCATTTCATAATACTCATGTGAGGTGGAAAAAGACAATGTATATGAAAAAATAACTCATAATCTCTAACTGCTTTACAAATCCCTATAATAATACTATGATTTGGAAATACCATAATCATAATACTCGTCAATGATGCAATTGCAAAATATGCTCATATTTTCAATTATTTTACAAACTATTTATATACAAGTATTGATTCCAAGCAATAGAACAATATAGTCTAATTAATTAAAAAGTCCTTATAGAGTACTAATGGAAGGCTAGAAATTGAAATTAGATGAAATAAAACAGTATAAAGGTAGGTAGAATCAAAATATAAATATAAATAATAAAACATTTTGTAAATAAGTCCTTTTTCCATATAAATGTTGATTTAAGATGCCAGTAGCAAGAGTTCCTCAATTATCTTATAAATAAATGCATTTAAAATTTTATAGAAAAAGCATCCTTAACTGAAGATCCAATTATAAATATAAATAGGTCTCAGGATAACAAAAACCTTCTAATAGATATTTTTACCTTTCATTCATTTTTCAAGAACCTGTTATTATATCTGGAATAAATGGTATATTTTTGAAAACTTTACACGAATATATAGCAATACATTTCTGAGTAAAAGTAGACATTTTTAAAGTACCTACTATGTGTCAAGTTTTAAGCAGATAATGGGGATGTTTTGAAAAAGTTTTTTGCACCTAGGTGAGAAAGATAAAAAGTCATGAAAAACACAGTCTAGCAAAACTGACACAACCTACCAAAACTGACATAAGAATAAATATAAATTCAGTATAATTCTATATCCAAGAAACAAAATAAACTTCCAATTGACAACTTTTCCACAAAGAAATCTCCAAGCCTGGATAGTTTTATTGGTCGAATACATCCATTCATTTAAGAAAGAAATTGCAGCAGCTTTTAATAATTTTTCCATGTATTAGCCATTTCTCAGCTATTTTATGAAACCAGTATAATCTCGATAACAAAACTTTAATAAGGGTACATAATAAAAGATGATTACAGGACTATCTCTCTCACAAGCACAGAATCTGAAATTTAAATAATAATAATAAAAAATCAGACCTAGCAAATTATAAGATATCCAATATTTCATAAACAAGTTGGACTTAATTGGGGACTATGATATTTCTTTCAATAAAATCAATGAATAAATCTACACATTAATAGAATAAAAAATGGGTACTTCATGTAGAAAAACATTTTATAAAATTCAAAATAAACTTAATGATCAAGATAACATACAGTTGACTCTTAAACAACATGGATTTGAACTATATGTGTCCACTTTACATGGCTTTACTCCTGAGATAGCAAGACCAACACCTCCTCTTCCTCCACTTGCTCAGACAATGACGATGAGTGTTTTATGATGATCTGAATTTTCACTTAATGAATAATAAATATATTTTCTTTTCCTTATTATTTTATTAATAATATTTTCTTCTCTCTACCCTACTTTACTGTAAGAACCTAGTATATGATAATACAACATACAAAATATGTAAATTTACTATTTATTTTACCAGTAAGGCTTCAAGTCAATAGTAGGCTATTAGTAGCTAAGTTTTGGAGGAGTCAAAAGTTATATGTAATTTTTCAACTGCTCAGGGATTTGGTGCCCTTATTCCCTGCATTGTTTAATGGTCAGCTGTATATGCAAACTGGGTAAAGAAGGAGCCATTCTTAATCTGATAAAATTTTATAATTCTTCCCTCTGAGAATAGGAATGAGACAAAGATACTTGCTATCACTGTTTCACTTTAAAGTCATATTTGAGGACTTAAAGCATCCAAAGTGCAAGAAAAGAAAATGGATGAGATTGAACAAATTTGTCATTAGTTATGGTCAAATGATTGTGCAAGTACATAATAGAGAAAAGCCTACAAAAGGAGTATTAAAATTAAAAACTGATTTCACCAACTTCATTTGATATTAGATAATTAAAATTAATGGCATTCTTAAATAGTATCCATAAAAAGTAAAAAAAAAAATTAAACTATATTTAAAATGACATAAAACACACCAAGTAGACTCAATTTCCAGCTATAGTGGAGTGAAGAGATTGGCAAGTTGCTTTCCCAGAATATAAGAAAAGCTAAAAACTGGAAAATATTGCCGAACAAATCTCCATAATTTCCCATTCTTGGAATGATGTATTTATTTAAGAAAAACTTTTAAATAATGAGTAAAAACAGTGGGAATCTGTAGCCTTCTTGCCTGGGGCCATTCTTGTCTATCCTTCTGTTGACCTCCAACCACTGCCTAGCCAAGCTTGATTTAGTAAATTTACTACAGTGAGGCTGAATAAGGAAACAAAGCTTTATTGCCAGAGGGGAAGACTTGATTTGGAGCAGAAGAGAGTATGCAAATATGCCTGCATGTCTACATTGTCAGTAAATAAAGCAAACTGTAGGACACAATAAGGAAACTCATGATTCTAGTGGCATGGGATTAGCATCTTGGTTGCGTCAGAGATAATCCAGCCAGAAAATTAGTGGGCTCTTTGAAATTAGACAGACATAGAAATCTGTATAACTCTTCATGCATCCCTGACTGAGAAGCTATACACATGGGAAAGAGGGACTCAAGTGGGCCCCAAGGGAGACTCAAGTGTGGCCCAGAAGAAAGCAAATGCTGAAAAAGAGGTAAAAAATGGCCTGAATTTTGAATGCTGTATTTAACTCACACACAATTCTTGGCAGAGATTGGAAAAGACCTGTACCTAGGAAGTATGAAGAACACTTAAAACTTGATAAGAAAAAAACACACATTCCTCTTAGAAAATATACAAAAGAATTGTACAGATACTCTTTACAAAAGAAGATGTATGAATAGCCACTAGGCAATGAAAGATGGGTAACATCATTACTCATTAAGCCAACTAGAATTTCTAGAATTACTGAGTTTTCCAAGCATCTATAGAAACTAGAATCCTCATGTAATGCTGGTGGGAATGTAAAATACGGGGATTATTTTGGAGAACTTTAGGAAAATTCTTATAAATTTTAAAAGGTAGCATATTTAATGTATGACTCAACTATTTCACAATTTCATCACCCATGAGTGATGAAACATAACGTACACACAAAGATTTGTTTATATACATTTATAGCAGCTTAATTGTTAATAACCATGAACTGTAAATAACCAAAATGTCCACCAAACAAAAGGAACCCACTAAGTAAAAGCTAAATAAATGAGATTCTAATACTATGGCACTATAATGGATTTATCACACACTTAAATTCTGAACATTCAAAGAAAGCCAAGAACAAATGGATGCTATAGATATACCACCTTTCCAGCCAGCAATCTCGTTCTCTGTTCTCGGCGTGCTCTTGGCTGAAGAAAGACTAGACACATTGAAAGCAAGGTAAGCATGAAAATGAGGTTTACTGAGGGAGAGCAAGATAGGTTTATAGAGCAAAAGCAGAATACACTTACCACAGATGATGAGGAGGCCCCCTGTCATAACAAGAGGCTCTGATTATGGTCTGGGGTCCTATTTTATACTATCCAGATTGGGACCTCATCATGGTTCAGATGTCACCATGGAACCACTTTGATGGACAGTTTAATGATATGATAATTAGCCATAGGTTACTCTAGGTCACTTTTCAGATCCTGTTGTGCCTGGAATGCCTGACCTGCAAGCTAAGGAATTGCCTGCATTCTTTTATAGATATGTGGGGTGCCCATTCATCCCCCAGGTGGGGTCATTGCTTGAGATGGTGCCAAGGTAGGGCACCCACCTTTGTCTCTATGAGAGGCATAGGTCCCTGGATATGTACCCAACATTTCCCCATTCTTTATTCTAGAGGCCCAAATCACTGGGGAGGGGCACTGGCTTATCTGGCTGGTTACTGCTGAATGGGGGCAATGATTTCTATTAGGGTGGCCTTTTCCAGGTTCTCTGGGGGTCTTTCCAGGGGACTTTAGTATATGTACTTGGTAGATGGTTGTAGTTATAGGTGCCAGGAGGAGGTAGGTTCTGGGGCTGGCAGAGAATGTAGGACCATTTGTAGCTTGATGGCCTCTAAGAGGGATAAAATAAATTTAGCTTGAAAACTTATAAGGATTGGTCCCAATAAATTTGGGTCCTCAAATTATGACAAACTCCCAGGATGCAAAGTAACAGAGTGACTAAGGAAATTACCAAGGATATCCACCAGGGGCAAGATGTTTTACCTCACACTTGGAGATTGGAGGCAGACTCTAGGATGGCATTGATGTTGTCCTGAACCTGTCCAGACTTGTTAACATAAAAGCAACACTGTTCTTTTAAGAACAAGAAGGTGCCCTCTTCTGACAACGTATCTGAAGGAGCCACAGCAGGAGAAGTTTGCTTGAACAGAGAGGTACCAGAGATCCTCCAAGGGAGTACATAAGTATTTGCCTCTGGTGTTGCAGTCCTCATCTGTGAGGGACGGATAAATTTCATTTTGGTCCTTTCATGGCTTCACCTGAGAATGATGAATCCAAGTAGATATCCCTGGGACCTTAGTAGAGGTTGGGGTAGAAATTAAGACTGGATAAGGACCTTTCCTTACTGGGGTTAGCTGGGATGTGAGGGATCCATTCTTTCACTGTTTACGAGCACTAAGTCCCCCAGCTGACAGAGAGGACTAGGGCAAGAAGGGTCTCTAGGCGGTAGCTTGTGTTCTTGCAATGTCTGCAATAACTGAGCTACTTGAAGAGGGTGTTGATGTCCAGCTGTTTCCTAGAAATTAAAATCCAAAGTAACCAGAGTAAAAGCTTGGTCATATAGCATTTCAAAAACACTCAAAGAAAAGGGGGCTTCAGCCACAATACATAAACGCAAAAGAGCAACAGGGAGAAGTTGTATCCAACTGAGTCTGGTCTCCTGGGCCATCTTGTGGAGGGTGAGCTTGAGGCTCTGTTTAACTTGCTCCACCTGGTCTGATGACTGAGGCCTCTGGGCATAATTCAGATAGTAAGATATCTGTCAGGTCCTAGAGACCCCTGTACTACCTGTGAGGCAAAAGCAGGACCGTTGTCACTCTGTAAGGACAGGAGAAGGCCAAAATGAGGTGTGATATTTTCTAGAAATCTTTGGGAAACTTCAGTGGGCTTTTCAGTCCTGCAAAGGAAAGCTTCAACCCAAGAAGTAAAAGCATCCACAAACCTTAATAAGTACTTGAATTCTCTATAGGGAAACATTTGAGTGAAATCTACCTGCCAATCCTCACTGGGTAGGTTACCTTTCATTGAGCTGGAGAGGCAAGTTTTGTTCTCAAATCCCCTTGAGGATTATTAGTTTGGCAGAGAGTACAAAGTGAGGTGACCTGTCTAATAGTGAAGGTTAGTAAAGAAGAAACAAAATGTTGTTCCAGGAGATGTATAAGTGGCTTTGGGCTGAAGTGGGTTACATTATGGGTGGCTTCTAACAAGTTTTTGACTTCCTTATCTGGTAATAGATAAAGGTTTCCTTTAATCATCCAGCAGGGCTCAAGTAGTATCCTTGAATCAACCTGTCAGATATTTCTGAGGTAGAATAAACTCTAATAGGGAGAGTGGAATTAGAAGAGACTAGGGCTCCAACTAGGTTAGGAAACATTTTGCCCAGGGCTACCTATTTGGTAGCCATATCTGCAGCCTGATTTCCTTGAGCTACTAGATTAACTCCCTTTTGATATCCCTTACAATGGATAACTGCCACCTCAGCTGGCTCCTGAATGGCCTCGTAAGCACATGAATCTGTTGCCCATACTTAGCATTCTTTAAGTGGTAAGGAATCCTCACTCTCTAAACATATGCATGGGCATGTAGCACCAAGTAAGTGTATTTAGAATCTGTATAGATGGTCACTCTCTTGTCTTTGGCCAACTGGAGAGCTTGGGTTAGGGCTATGAGTTTGGCTAATCGGGTGGATGTATTTGCTAACAAAGCCTAGGCCTCCACCACTTCTAGACTCTTGGTCACTATGCAGTAGCCTGTATGCCATTCCCCATCCTTACCAAAACTATTGCAATCAGTAAACCACTGATGGGCTTCAGGGATGGGGCCTGAGGATGGATCTGCCCAGGGAAGGTAGTGGTGGAGTATAATTTCTTCACAGTTATGCACTAGGCCTCTTGGTTCCCCTATCACCTCTTCAGGAAGAAGTGGCGGTATTAAGTCCTGGGCAGGTTTCAATCTTAAAGTCAGGGGTTTCTATAAACATAGCCTGGAATTTTAACAGGCAGCTATCTGAAATCCATTTTGTCACCCTTCCCTGGAGGAGCTCAGAGGCCCTATGGGACATTCTAACAGTAAGGGAAGATCCTGTGATGAATTTAGTAGCCTCTGATAAGAGTAAAGCTATGGCTGCCATTACCCTCAAATAGGCAAGTGATACTATAGCCTTGGGTCCAATTTCTTAGGCCACTGGTTTTAACTGTGGCTGCAAACGCTGTTTTAACACCCCCAGAGAAATTCCCTCTCTCATGGACCTATAAAAAGAAGGTTTTCTGAGGATGTGGTAGGCCAAGGGTGGGGGCTTGGAGTAAAGCCTTTTTCAATACCTGAACAGCCTGTTTTTTTTCAGGCTGCCATACTAGAGGTTTCTTATTGGTGTTTCCCTTTAGGCTTTTATAACGGGGCTTAGCCAGAAGCCCATAATTAGGTATCCAAATTTTTTTGTCAAAACCCCATAAGGCTAAGAAAAGAGCACAGAAAGGGCTGAGTAGTGGGTTCAGATAGACAAACTATGGCCTGGACATCCTCCAGGGATGGCTTTCATTTTCCTGGGGTTAGAATAAGCCCCAGGTAGGTCACCTTAGGTTGAGCCAGTGGGCTTTGGACAGGACTCTTGTATATCCTGTGAGCCAGGAATCATAGGACTCGAATGGTACATTTCTGCGGCTCCTCTAAGCTCAGGGAGCAGATCAGTAGGTCATAGACATATTGAAAAACACACCCGGGTAGAGTTGGAGGTCATCTAGACCTTTCTACAAATTCTGGTCAAAAAGATGAGCACTGTCTTGGAGCCCTTGTGGCGACACTGCCCAGGTTAATTGGTGGGTTGTACCATGAGGGGCATTCATTCAAAAGCAAACAAATTTTGGCAGTCAGGGTGGAGAGGGATGAAAACGAAAGCATCCTTTATCTAATACACTGTAATGAGTGGCTTCTGGGGCAATGTTGCCCAGTAATGTATAAGGATTGGGCACCACAGGGTGCAAAGCCACCACTGCTTTATCGACTGTCCTTAAGTCTTGTACCAATCAGTAAGTGCTGTCCTTTTTCTGGGGAAAGAAAATAGGGGTATTACAAAGAGAGCAAGTAAAGGTAAGTAGACCTGACACTAGGAATTTTCTTATAAGGGGCTCAAGACCTGCCTGGGCCTTGGGCCACAAGGGATAATATTTAATATGGGGATATCCCTGCTGAGGTTAGAGATGGACCACAACCAGTTGGGTCATTCTGGCACAGTCCAGGAACCAGCATCTCAAATTACCACAGAGATATATACCTCAGTCCTGTTGATATTGGTCTGAGATCTTTGAAACCATTAAGAGGCCTATGAGGCTGAGTTCCTCTTAAGGGTAGGAAGAAACTTGTGCTCACAGTTTAGAGATCACATCCTCCCACAAACAAAGCAAAGGGATAGTAAGGAATTGTTTGGTAGGGACCCTGGGGACTCCAGTGACCACACAAGATTGAGTGTTCAGTTTTCCAGAGTAGGTGAGGAGGACAGAGTAGGCAGTCCCATATCAAGAAGAAAAAATTTTGGACCACCTACCACCAGGAGGGTTACTCTTGGCTCCTGTCTAGTGATAGTAATCTGCCAGGGGGCTTATAGGAGCCGGCTCCTTCACTGTAACATGTACCATTGTAACATGATCTGGTCTGGGGACCAACTCTCCTCCTGGGGTGATCCTGTAGGACAGAGTGTGGTCCAGTGACCTGTTTGATGGCATCAGTGACAAGGGGCCTTTGGTGGCCTGTCCTTGTGGGGGTAGTCTTTGGTGTAGTGCCCTTCCCATCAACAGATGTGACACAGGTGATCACTTCCTTTGTTGATGGCTTTGGTCATTGGTCTGAATATGGGCACTAATGATGCCATTAACTGGGCATGCTTAGCTTCCTTCATCCACTCCTTCTCCCAAGCCTGAGTCTTGAGCTCAGATTCTGTTATAGAAAACATAGCTAGTGGCAGCAACCATGTCATCCAGGGAGGTGTAGTAGGGTCCTGGACAATCTTCTGGAATTTTTCCTAATATCTAGTCCAACTTGGGTTAAGAACTTGTCTTTTAATATCACTTGTACCTCATAGGAGTTAAGATCAAGAGTGGTGTGTTTCTCTATTGCCTCTTGGAGTAAATCCAGGAAGGCTATGGGGTTTTCCTCAGGACCTCGTTTATGGCAGAGACCTTGGGATAGTTGACCACATTTTGCCTGGCAGCCTTTGTTCTTTGGCTGATGGCCCAGGTTGTTAACTGGGGACACCCGTTCTAACAGACCCCAGCTGCTCTCTCCTCTCCCTCATCTTTTTATTTCGCTCCTTACTTTCTAGATGGGTGCACAGAGACTAAAAAATCCCTCTTAACACCCATTTAGGGTGCATTCTCTAAAACTGGGACAAATTTGATCCAGACACTCTGAAGAAGAAATGTTTAATCTTCTTCTGCACAACTTCCTGGCCACAGTGTAAGCTGGACAGCAGAGAACAATGGCCATCACATTGATAGGCTGACATGGGAACTTGAGAAGGGACTTGAGAAGGCAACATGGGAACAGAGGTCAGTAGAACTGGTGAAGAAACAATGTAATGATCTTGGGAAGGTGTGTTCCAGTGTAAAGAAATAACATTTGCATGTTTCCCCTGAATCCCCAACTATCTCCACTGCTCCTTTTTAGGGTTTTGTTTTGTTATCATGCATTATGGTAAGTACTTAGAATTTTTAATTGTATTATGTGTGGATTTTTGTTTTGTCTACAATGACTGTAAAGTTCTGATGAGAAGAATCATGTCTGTTTGTTCACGATTATTTATAAAGGTTAAAAAAAATGTTAATGTCCATGTTAGCCATTAGTTAAATATTTGTTGCATAAATGCTTGTATGTATGAAAAAGTACATTTTCAAACATATTTTTCTAAGACGATGCAATTGACAAAGATTTGGTTCAAATAAGAGCAAATCAATTAATATTAATGGGTTATTAATTCATGCATTTAACAGGATATGCAAAACAAACTTAAGAGCCAGTTTGTGATAGGGATGGGGAACTATGTAGCTTACTGTTCAATATGCTAAGTTCAAGATACCTGGGAGTCATTCAGGTGACAGGTACACAAATACAATTTCTTTAAAGCATTTTATTTGTGTTTCTGTATTTCTCCTAATGTATTTATCTTTCTTACTTTTCTAAAAGAATTTTTCTGCATCTTCATTGCTCTTGAATCACAATTCCTTATGCTATAAAGTTACATATTAAGTTTTCCTTTTCCAATAATGAATTACTTATAACTCATTAAATAGTATCTTTCAATCAATAAGGGTAAAGTAAGTGGTGTTTCAACAAATGCACAAATGGCATAAGATCATCATTGTAATAAATTATACAAATGAGGATGATGTGATTGCATTATATGCAGAGTATACAAACATTGAAAAGCATATTTCAATGGTGTATTATGACTATCTTTTAAATATAGCAGACTAAATAGCATTTTAGAATGAAAAGAGATTTTGATGACCAATGGAATATAATATCAAATATTTTCGGAGGTATTACTACACATTAGATACTTCCCCAAGCAATTAATAGAGATAAACTTATTTGAATCTTACAACAAGATGTGAGCACTGCTCACATTTTACAGTTGAAAAAACTGAGGAACAGAAAGTTTAGAAAACTTGTCAAAGTTCTCATCATTAGTTGATGGTCAAGACAAATATTGAAATCAAGCTACAAGATTACAGAGTCCACAGTTTTTATTGCTGCTTCTGCTCCTATTATCAGATTTTTTTTCTCTACAACAATTACCTATTTACTATGCAAATGAAGATATTATATTTAAATTCTACAACCATACATGGTGACTTGGTAAATTAAATGAAGCATGTACTAAATTCACCAAACATGATGCCTGATGCTAGAATTTCTTAGTTCCCTACTCCTCTTTTTTAAACTCAAGGATGAGCACTCCTGTTATTTCACATTCTGTTTCTGTCTGGATCACATTTCCTGTGGACTGTCAGAGCTGCTAAGTCAGGTATCTCTTCATACATGCCACTTAGAAGAGGCAGGAACACTGTCTTCCTGCAGCTCATGGGCTCTTTAAATACAGAGTGAGAGCCTCTTGCCGGTCTGCTTGTGCAGTGGCTCACTGTCAGCATTTCACTGTGGTCTGACCAGCACAGAAGCCTGGAGCTTGTTGATAATACAAAGAGAGGAATGTCTGCTCCCTGACAGACACTGATGGCAGGGGCCGCCAGTCCCAGCAGGCTGTGACTTGGGCCACAACCACACACAGCATGCGATAGGCTGAATGCACTTTGATGAAATCGGATTCTTTCCTCTATGGAAAGGTTCACTGGACTCATTTAAATTAGGTTGTAATTCTCACTGGAGCAGACAGATTCTGGTAACTACTCTAACAATATTTTGTGTTATTCCTTTGAAATGCAGTAGGTTGTATAGAAATTTTATCCACAACTAACCATAACTCCAATTTGACTCTTGGCAAGAGATATATTCTGCAATATTTTATTCTGATTTCTAAAACCATTGTTTTACCTACAGTAGTCTTACTGCTGGTTTAAAGAAATATTTTAAAATCTCATTTTCTTCCTCATCTCATCATTTCATACTTCTGTATACTGGGCTTCCTTGAAAATATCTCAGATTCACCAATATGATATTGTATTCAGTATATATATATATATATATATATATATATATATATATATATAACTATATATATATATATATATATATATAGTTTTCTTCAGAAACTCTAGTTTGGCTTAGGGATACACAGCACACATAGAGCAGAAAGAAACAAGTAATATTTAATGCAATTGCTCATTTCCTAGATTAAAAAATGGAGACTTGTCTTAGTTTGAGCTATTTGTCAATTCAGGGTAAAAATGAGGATATTAATGTCCTTTCCTTCAATAGGGTGTACTTTGCAACTTGTCACGCATTTACATACAAGTAAAACAAAGGAAAAAATTTCTGATGCCAAGCCAGTATAGTAACCATTACTTATGTAACTATTTCTGTAGTTCTGTAATCATAACATCTTTTGTTTATGTACTGGTCAAGTTTTGTTTTGTTTTGTTTTGTTTTGTTTTTGAGATAGGGTCTTCCTCTGTCTCTGGGGCTAGCATGCAGTGGCATCGTCATCATTATAGCTCACTGCAACCTCAAACTCACAGTCTCAAGGGATCCTCCTGCATTAGCCTCCTGAGTAGGTGTGACTACTGGTGCATGCTACAGAGCTAAATACAGTGAGAGAAATTCTTTGGTTATGAAAGGAAAGACTTAATATCATAATGGTGTCATTTTTTTCCATTAAAATCTGTAACATCCAAGCCAATGAAATTAATAGTTGTACATGGATTTGGTGGTTGGAATTGGTAAGCCAATTTTAAAATTCACATGGAACACCAATGGTCCAACAATACTGCTTTAATAATTTTGAAGAAAGAAAGCAAAGATGTGGTGAGAGTGAATAGTTCTTAACTAGATACTAGATATCAAGTCAACAGTATGACAATGGCAAAGCAATAGATACACTGACTAGTGGACAGAATGAGTAGAACACAGATCCATGTCCATACCTGTAAATTGCTACACTTTAAAAAAAAAAACCTCTCAATTAGCTACATTTAAAAAAACTCTCTGTATCTATTAATATAAGATAATTTATATTATAACAGCACATTATAATTTCAGGAGACAAACATGTTTTATTCATCCTTTTTATTCCTTATTATCTTTCAGTCCAAAAACATTTTCCAGTGACTACATATATTTGATGATTTAAAACACAGTTAGATTGAATGATTGAAAGACCCAAGCTTATAGAGTGGAAGAGCATAGTAGGCTTATTTTAATCACAGATTCACCAGGTCGTTTTGTCAACTTTGAAGTGGATATAATAATATGGGTCCTATAAGGGCTTACTATGAATTAAATAAGTAGCACTATGCAAAGGTCATAAGGTAGTTTAAAAAATACAAGTATACAGAAGTAGCAATTGACCAAAGCAATCTAGAATCAACATCAAGTGATTAACACTATATGTAGATATATTCTCTTGTTCTTTGATTATTAATTTTCTACTATTCAATATCGAAGGTAAAATTACTGCATTGTCTGAATTAACCAATAGTATATTCTACACACATATATTTTCATGACATTTTCATCTTTATATAGACAGTGTTTCCTACAATCTTTATCAGATTCACCCAAAATGCTAAATAAAATACAATGCTGTATAACATAACTTAATCAAATCTTTTGGGATGTGGTTCTCAGAGTTTAGCCTAAAATAAGAATTACCTGAAGGATTTGTGAAAACAAACATTTCTGTGATACATCTCCAGTGATCATGATTCAGTTGGCCTAGAGTCAAGCTCAAGAATTTTCATTTCTCATTAATCACCCTTTATCAGATGTATATCATGCAAATATTTAATCCCATTCTATAGGTTGTCTACTTGCTCTGTTGATTATCTCCTTGGCTGTACAGAAGCTTTTTAACTTGATCAGGTCCCATTTATTTATTTTTTTTGTTGCTATGATTGCCTTTGGGGTCTTCTTCATAAATTCTTTGTCTAGGCCTATATCTATAAGAGTTTTTTCAAACCTCTTCTAGAATTCTTATAGTTTCATTCCTTAGGTGAGTGAAACTTAGTTTCATTCTTTAGTCTGTTATCCACTGTGAAATAATTTTTGTGAGTAGTGAGAGGTGCAGATACGGTTTCAGTCTTCTACATGTGGCTATCCAATTTTCCCAGCACCATTCCTCAGTGTATGTTTTTGTCTGCTTTGTCAAAGATCAATGGCAGTATGAAGATGGTTTTATATCTGGGTTCTCTGTTCTGATCCATTGGTCTCTGATTTTGTTCTTGTGCCAGTACCATGCTATTCTGGTTACCATAGCCTTGCAGTATAGATTGAAGTCTGGTAAATTGATGCCTCCTGATTTGTTCTTTTTGCTTAAGATTGCTTTGGCTATTTGGGGTCTTTTCTGTTTCCATATGAAGCATACAAAGAATTCAAACAAATCAGCAAGAAAACATCAAATAACCCCATTAAAAAGTGGGCAAAAGACATGAACAGAAACTTTTCAAAAACGAGATATTAATGGCCAATAAGCATATGAAAAAATCCTCAATGTCTGTAATCATCAGGGAAGTGTAAATCAAAACCACAATGAGATATCACCTAACTCTATGAGAATGGCTTTTATCAACAAGTCTCAAACCAACAGATCCTGGTGTGGATGTAGAGAGAAAATGACACTTATACACTGTTAGTGGGACTGCAAACTAGTAGATCTATGGAAAGCAGTATGGCGATACCTCAAAGAACAGAAGGTAGACCTACCATTTGATCCAGAGATCCCACTACTGGGTATTTACCAAAAGGAAAAGAAGACATTTTATAAAAAAAAGACACTTATAATTGAATGTCTATAGCAGCACAATTCACAATTGCAAAGATGTAGAAAGAACCCAAGTGCCCATCAATACAAGAGTGGATTAATAAAATGTGGTATATGTATACCACCATGGAGTGTTACTCAGCCAGAAAAATAAATGGTGAGCTAATGCTTTCCTAAACAAGCTGGATGGAATTGGAGACCATCCTTTTAAGCAACATATCACAAGAATGGAAAAACAAAAGCCACAGGAACTCACTACTAAATTGGAACTAATAGATCAACTCTCATGTGCACATATGGTAGTAAAATTCAATGGAAATCAAGCAGGTGGGTAGGGAGGAGAAGGAGTTAGGTAAATTCACACCTAACAGGTATGATGCAGAATATCTGGGTATGCGTTATACATATAACTTTGACTCAATATGTACGAAAGCAGTTCATGTACCAAAACGTTTGAACCCTGTAATATTCTGAAATTAATTAATTAATTAAGTGAAGAAAAAACAAAGAATTTGCATTTCTCAAAAATCCCCAATGATGCTAATACTACTAGTAATGAGATCCCACTATGAGCAACATTGCCCTAGGGAATCTGAGTTTTTAGCAAATTCTCAAACAATTCTGGTGATATGCCAATATATGGAAGTATTATTATGACTTAGCTGTAGCTAACCTCCTGATTCCCAAGCTTTTATATCTGCTGTCATCTCAGCTTGTCCTGCCCTATTCCTACATATCCTCCTGCCATACTTTCATTGATATCAGAAACTGATGTTTCTGGAAAGAGTAATTCAACACAATCAGAAAATTAGAATTTGAAGAAGTTAGTTGCTTCTTTCTTCACATGGCATCCCACCTTTCATGGTTTTTATAACATTGTTTTACTTATTATTTCATTTCAATTTTGTTTGATATACTAACTTTCTACCCAGATTATGGTTACAAACGTAAATGCCTATAAGGAGTAGAAAGACAAAATAAATCAGATAAATGGGTTGGGTGGAAACTCTGGTGAATTGGATAACCCCTGTCATGTCTAAAAGGAAAACAATAATCATTTCTAAATAATTATTATTATAAAAGATATGGGCTTAATATGAATAAACAGTGAGTTTTTTAGAGAGAAGAATTAAATGTAGATGTGTGTGTATGTGTGTGTAAATATAAGTATTCAAAGTTAGTTGAGTGAATGAAGGCATAAAATAATTATAATTCTTACTTAATACTACATGATTTTGATAAACAATTTAAGAATAAGTTTAAATTTATAGAAAATTTGCAAAGATAGTACAAAATTCCTATATTTCTGTGCCACTCTCCCATATTTTTAATAACTTATAATTTTCTCATATATCTGTCACAACTAAAGAGCCACTTTGGTATATTACTGTTACTTTCACATTTTAAAACATTTTGTTAGTTTTGTTCTAATGTGTTTGGTTAGTTCCAAGGGCCCATCCAGAACTCATTACATTTTGTTATTATGTCTTCTTTTTTGGCTTCTCTTGGCTATAGTAATTTCTTAGTATTTTCTTGTCCTTGGTGACCTTGACAGTTTTAAGGAATACTGGCCAGGTATTCTGTACAATGTCACTCATTTGGGATTTGTGTGATGTTTTCCTTGTAATTAGATTTGGGTTATGTGGTTTGGGAAGAAGACCACAGAGATCAAGTATTAAATTCATCACATTACATGGTTTATCAACAGGGCTCATCCTTGATGATTTTAACAATTACCTGCCCAAGGCAGTGTTTGACTGCTTTCTCTACTGCCCCCTTTTCATATGACGCTCTTTCAAAGTAAGTCACTAAGAAGGACACACCTTCAAAAGATAGTGGAATGGTTCTACCTTCTTGAGGGGAGTATATCTTCACCCCAGATAAGGGAATTCATCTGTAAGAGAGATGTGTCTATTATCTTTTATAATAATATCTTTTAATGAAAAATTAATAAGAAAGTATGATTTGATATAATGTGACACTGTAAGAGAAAGTATATTATTCTTCATTTTATTCTAAATTAGCAATCTTGATAATTAAAATCTCACTTTCTAAATTCAGCTACATTGTAACACCTTTTATAAACACGGCTGTTACAATTAGGTACGTATTGTTGAAATATCATAACCAGAAATGATATGGGTATTGCAGAGGAGAAGAAGCCTGAATAAGTTAGGAAAGCAAATCTTCTCTGAGATAAAGCTGGATAATGAAAGGATTTGAATAGTATCTACTATACAAGGTGCAAGGATAAACAATACATATTGTACTTGATTGTCTGAGATCTCTTTAATATACTGAAGACTGCAACGACTTACATATTTTTAGATTTTCTTTGCTTATGATCAAAAAGAAAGAAAGAATGATAATAAAGAGAATAACAGAATTTTAGGCCAGGAAAGAATCTCAGCCATCATTAATTTAATAGGCTCATGTCATATATAGGAAAATGTTTAACCTGAAAATGTTGAAAGGCTTGCATTGTGGTATACAGCTATGAGAAGAATAAATATCATTATCCCCCATTTTCCTAATTCACAAGCCAGTATTTTATTACTACACTCTATTTTACTGTGAAGAATGAGAGGAGAAAATTAACCTTTACCTGGAAAGAATGCTGAATTGTCGTTTTCTTTGTTCTGTGCTGGTTTGTGTTTTGTCGATTCTGCTGAGGCTGTGAGTGATGTTTCCCTGAATCCCCTTCCCTAAGTGTTGGGTTATAGTTAGGTAAGAGTAAAACCTACAAAGATTTGAAAGGCAAAACTGAAGCAGAAGGCTGTAATCTTGGAAGATTCTCACAGCTGAACTCAGTCACAGATACCTGGTTAGATGTCTTTGGGTGATCTCTTCAATTCCATTTAGACAGAGAGCTGGCCTTGACTGCAGGCCCTGCTGCCCCCAGTGGTCCTACATAGACCAACCACCAGGTGCTTGGCTGGAGACTCACAGAAGAGGTAGTTACATAGAGGCAAAAACTTCCCAAGAGCTGGAAACTTCCATAGACCTCTGTCTGAATTCCTCTGTACTGACGGTTCTTCAGTAGCCACGTGCTTGACTTATATTTTCCTCCAAGCTCTGATTTGTGCACCGATATTATATGAGAACTGGCTAGTGACTCTTTCTCTGATTTGCTGACTTCCTCCATTCCAGACTTTTTAAAACTCCCCCCTCCCCTCAGATTTGAATAAGGTCTAATTCATATAACAGATCCCACAAATGGTTCTATTTTCTTGGATAACATCTGACTGATGCATTGTTTTTCCATTTTGTTTTGTTTTGTTTATGCTTCATCTCTCCAGACTATCAAATGAAGGAAAAAGGTAAGTATTCCTTTGGAAATAAGGGAAAGCTTTACCATAAATAGGGTGATTTAAAAAACAAAGAATAATGGAAAAAGTTACTATTGGATTTGTTACTTGTGTTAGTTTGCTTGGCCTGCTATAACAAAATTTATGCCACAGAAATTTATTTTCTCACAGTTCTGAAGGCTAGAAATCCAAGATCATGGTTGGTTTCTGTTGAGAGGTTTTTTTCTAGCTAGCACAAAGCCACCATCTCGCCATGTTCTTACATGGCCCTTCTCCCATGCGTGTGTCTGTGGGAGTGAGTGAGCTCTCTGATGTCTCTTCTTATAAGGAAACTAATCCTAGTTTACCAGGGCCCCAGCCTCATGAACTCATGTGACCTTAATTATTAAATTTCCTTAGAGGCCCCATCTCCAAGGGTTTCAACATATGAATTTTGGGGAGACATAAAAATTTAGTCTATAACATTACTTAAGTAAATAAAAACAAATAATAAATCAAATAAAGATATAAATATATAAACAAATAAGTAAACTAAAGAGAGGATCATTGGTTTAAATATTTCAGGCCAGCTATTTCTAATTGTTGATCTTAAATGTTGTATCAATTTGACTTCTTAAATTCATTGGAGATTTTTATTAAAATGTAGATTCTCATTCATATCAAATCAAAATTTTCAGGGAGTAGATCTAGAAATTTATATACATCATGACAAAACTCTCCAAATGATTCCTTAGAAAACTGATATATAAGCAACTGGTTTAAAATACAAAATCCAATTTTTGATTATCTCTTTTTAGTTACAGGAAAGATTTTAAGGCCAACCTTGGTCCTAATCTGAAAGTATTGTATGTGATCAGCAGCACCCAGGCACAGAAAGTTGCAGTAATAGCAGATACGGCATATGTGGGTCATCCTTGTCAAACGTTGAAAGAAGGAGATGGATAAGATTAATGTCTGCAATATACCACTCTAACTGAATATGATTTGTCCTTTAAGTTTACCTAAAGGTAAATAAAAAACTTTGAAACCTATTACGAACATTTATAGCAAAATCTAAACCAAATATTCTATAAATGTCAAATGTACCTAAAGTTTTATTATACATAAGAGGAAAAAGATCAAGAATGTAATAAAGGTTAAATAATGGGAGATTTTTTTTGAATAACATAAGAAACTATGAAAATTAAATTCCTGCAGTATTTAGGTATTCTTTTTTAATAGAAGAAAAAGAAATGTAGCTTATTTATGGAAAAATTGTACCTCTCAGAGTTAATAAATATTGGCAAAATGCAACTACACCTGTTTTTAAATGAAGTTTTAAAAGCACAACTAAATTGGGCAGAATAATTTGTCTTAGAAAAGAGCACTCAACAAAGTGAGTTAATGGTTCAAAATCACATGAAAGATATTACAGAGAGAATACTGAAGAGTTGTTTCAATCTCAAATCTCAACTAAACTTATGACACAACCAGGTGATTCATTAAAGGAGAAATCTGAATAGTCACTGAGTGCACGCTACTAAACTGGTGACTTTTAGGGATGATACAAAGGAAGACACAATGTGGCTTCTGACTTAAAAAAAACACACTAGTTATGTTAGGTTAAGACAGTAGAAATAAATTAGACATAAGTAATATGGTTAGAGTTGGATGAAAATGATTTAAAGAAAAAGGTTAAAGTAGAGCAATACTAGGAGTAATTTATGAAAAACAGAATTTTATTAAAGCAAATGACTCTTTGGCCAAACTAATCTATTTTTCTACCAAAGTATTATAATCTTCTTTTATATGACTAGTGTTAATATTTGAGAACAAACATTGTAAATAAATGTGATGAAGATGCTTCAGGATTATCAGAACGGGGACCAGGTGTGCAAGTTAATATTCTGCCATTAAGACAACAGTCTGGTCCAGTGGTTTAGAATTTTTAAATTCATTGCTTTGTTCATTATTTACACATGTCCATTGGCAGCTTGCCAATCATAATGTATGCATAAAGACAAAAGCCATATAATTAGCTGTGGGTGACCTGTTTTGGCTAGAAATCTCTCCTCAATACATCAGAAATGTTTACTTTGAAACAAATATTTTGATAACATTTTTGTTGGCATGAATATAACTATTGATATTAAACATATGTCCATATCAAAATGCACCCATGTATTCTTTCTAAAATTATAAGTTTGTTGTTATGAAGTCATTAGCTGACGTGGAACATGTACATTATTATCTATTAAGTGTTTGCTAATATCGTGGGGGAAATATTTGATATTGGCATCGAGATAGAGAATAACAGTGCTGACTTTCAGTAACTTGCAGTTGACTATAATTTCCCATTTTATTTTATGTGCATTTTGAATTGCATATGTACTATATTTTATAGTTGATTTTAGCACAAGACCCAGATGTTCCTCATACATCTGTTTTGGTACCTGTATATAAATGAACTTGAAAATGTTCTGAAATGATACTGGCAATTCTGGTGACTGCATTAGTCACAATAAAAGGTATATATTTTTGTCTTGTCTACATGAAGATCATCTATATATAAGTAAATGTCGAGTAACTAGTCATTTTTCATGTATCCTTGCAATGCTGTTATTTACATACTACTGATTTGCTATGCCTGGCCATCTGGTTATGGATAAAATGCTGCAGTTACTTTTTTTTTTTCTTTTGCCTTTGTTTAAAAGGACTTTCTAAATATTATCGATACCAAATGTTCTACGATTGTTTATGCTAAAATCTTACAAAATGTTATATATTTATTCCATATTGTTGCAGAATACATTTCTAAATTTATATACCATTCGATTTTTAGCTGAATTTGTAAAATGGTAGAATTAAATATAATGTCTTGGGTGTTTTTATAGATGTTGTATGACATACATTGTTTCTTAATAATTGCATGAAACTGTAGATTCACACCACCTGTTCTTTTACCAGTAATGATGCAGCATGGTAGTTAAAATCTCAGGCAGAGTAGTCAGAGTATTTTGTGGCAAGAATGGTTACGGAATTTGTCTTTAAATTTGTGCAAGATACACTGTATAAATGTCTCTAAATCTCAATTTCTTTATCTTTAAAGTAGAGATAATTATAGTATCAGTTCACATGGTTGTGTGGATTAAATTAGACAACCCATTTAGATAATTTAGCACACCATCAAGCATGTAACAAGTACTCTATGAAGGATAGTCATTTGGAGTTAATATGACTACATGGACAGTAATTCACATATTATATGAATTTGAAGATGTTGACTTTATCACTGCTTACATGAACTATTTTGCTAATTTAATATTGTAGATAAACTATTAATATATGTATTCTTTTTCCAAAAATCGTGCATGATCTCTGCACTCAGTAGCAATCTCACCTCATCCGCATGTAAGGCCCAAAGAATAATTGGGACATCTCTTAAGGTTGCCTTTTTTTTTAGGGGATTTTAAGATTACGTGGATCTCCTTTAGAGAAAGTAGGAAGTTTCAGGTGTAGTCTGAGGGCAGAGGAGAAAAAAAATGTCTTCTTCATTACATTGTACAGTGGCATTAAATTTATATTTCAAATCTGTACTTAAAATATTTGCTGGTAAGGAGTCAAAAGTTAAAAAGGCATTATGGGTGTTAAGAGGTCCTGAGGATACTGGAGTGGGCTGAGATATGAGCAACAAAATATGTTTGCTCAGAGAATTCCACAGCTTAAATAGAATTAGAGTTGACAGGTAGAGAGAAATCCTCTGAAGTGATGGTAGAGAAAGTCACAGCAGTGTTGATTAAGAAGTCCAGTTCTTGATACTATATTTTAAGTTTAATGGTTAGTGGGTATCAAGTAAAGGATCAGCTGCCCACGTCATTTAATTGCGAATTGTCTCACTGAGGGGGAAAGAAGGATCCTCTGGGGGCTCTAATGGTCTAGAGAGATTGTTATTTAATTTTGTTTAAGTGCAAGACAGTTGTTTTTCTGATGTCTTGGCTTTTTATAGCATCTGCAAACATTTAGACACAGATAGGTAAAGCTTTGTGGTTGGCAAGAAAATTGGGTGGATTTGAGTTACGGAGTCATATTTTTATTTTTGTAAAGACTCAATTTTCAAGGTGACGACTGTAGTAGTTTTATTTATTTTTTCCATACTCCTGGAGTTATTACTCTGACGCATTTCTTTCTTTCTACTACTGACTTCCATGTAGGAACTTATTCTTTATAGCTGCTGCATTTATGAAACCATAGAAGATATTACTTTATGAATAGAATAATGTTACTATTGCCAGAACCTCTCTATATGAAGGTTTATTAATTATTTTTATTTCAATAGGACTGTGGATTTTAATTTATTTTTCCTCCTGCTTTCCTGCAAGTTTTTTCCAAAGAATGGAGTAGCAGCTTCAATAATAACAGTGAAAGATTGCCTTCAGCTTAAAATAATCAATATAAGAAAGGGGCATATTTGGGGATGGCAAGTTCTAAACTCTTTCAATATCTTTTAAGTTTGCAGATAGCTGCTATATTTATGACAGGATAATTGATATATATTAAGCCAATACAATGATAATGCATTTTGAAATGCAAGCATTATACAAAATTAATTCCTCCTAACTAGTATAATTTTCAATAATGAAATTTTTCCATGAACAAAATAGAAGAGTACAACTTAATATCATTCTAAGTTAAATATTATTATGATTATTTGAAATGGAAAAAATTTAAAATTAAGAAACGTTATCGCTTGATCCCAGGAGTTCGAGGTTGCTGTGAGCTAGGCTGACGCCATGGCACTCTAGCGTGGGCAACACAGTGAGACTCTGTCTCAAATAAAAAAAAAAAAAAAAAAAAAAAAATTGAGTTAAACTGTTCAACAGCAGAATTAGTCCCCAAGCAAAACAGCGAGTTCTATGTTGCCGCTGTAGCAGAGGCAGAATGTCATTGATTCAGGTCGACTGCATGAGGTGGGAAGTCAGACTGTATGATCGCAGAGGATTGTTCCAACTTCAACACTTTCAAAGTATTTTGTTGTAGTCAAATGATATACTACCTATGTTCATGTTTCTTACAATGATATCCTGAAATAAATTAAGTTATATTATAAAAAAAGAAATGTTTATGTTCTTGAGAAATTTCATAATATAAATGCATTTTAAATATATATATTAATTTGAATAAAGCCTGGTTAAATGTCTTTTTAACTTATATTGGTGGTTTTGATTCATTAATATTTTTCAATTTTGAAATAAACATAGATTTTCAAGATACTATCATAAGCAATGTAATTGGATGCTGCTAATGAGGACTCTGGCAGCTTGAGAAGCAACGGTTGCAGTGGGCTTTCCAATGCTGTCTCCTCTCTGGCATTTGAAAGAAGAATTAAACCACTTTAGATTAGACTACACACAAGACACAAGACAAAATGCTTTGAGCATAGTAGTGAGAAGACAGGAAAAAGGAGACAATTTTCTGCTAATGAGGATATGGAGGATATTGCAATTCATTAGTAAAAATTAAAAGACATATGTGACAATATTTCTTACTTAAAGCTAAACATATGAGTTATTCTGGTTGTAATTCTACTGCAAAAAAAAAAAATGCTATTTGCTCAATACAGGATTTGTGGTGCCACATGGGTTTTTCCTAGCTGGTTTTATAACACTTTATTTACCACATTAATGTGGGATAAAAATACAATTAAATTGATAGTATTGTCTGTATTTGCACATTTGTTTTTGGTGGTTAAACCTTGGTATATTTATTTCCAATGAGAATATACTTTTAAAAAATAACCTGAAAAGGGTACTGTCTTTTGTTTCTACTTGAAGAATAGTAATCATTCCTGTTTCCAAAATGGGAAAAACAGTTATACTGATAATTTGAGTATTTATGAGAGACAAACAATACCATACAATGTCAACCACTTTCCTCACTTTCCCTGTCCTTATTGTCTTCTTTAACCAACAATTTTTAAAGTTTTCTATCTTTGATTTTTCTATTTCTCTCAGAATAATACTAGAGTTATTTTCATTCTCCTTATGCTGATAAACAGGGTTTGTTCTTTTTTTTCCCCTAAAAGAATGGTCCTAAAGATTGTCTTGTTATGATGTTTAACAGCAGTGAGGCTCTTTGGCATTCATCTTTGCCTTTGTGTCATTGTGAAGGTCAAAATCTGTCGGGCTGCAGCACATGTACTCTTAATAAGGCTGTCTTTCCTGTACTTCTTCACCCTCAGGCATAGCACATAATTCCTCATGAGTGTCTTCTGTCACAAAGAAATACCCAAACTCAAAAATACTTGAAATGAGGGGTTTGGTGGCTTAGTGGATAAAACCTCTGACCCTTTACCTCAGAGAACATAGCTTAAATCCAAACTTTCAATGTAAGCGAAAAGAGATTTATAGAGTTACTGATATTACCTGTGCTGAGTGTTCTAGAGTAATACACAAAATTCTTGTAAAAAAAAATCTCAAGACTAAATTTACTTGAAACACCACTCATCTCCAGAGTACAGGGCTTTGGAATTCAAAATTAGGATTTCTGCTTAATCCTAAGTTATTTATTATCAATTCTGCATTTAAAATTGAGTGTATTTGCCTCTGAGCCCTTGTTAATTTCTTCAGCATCCCTGGAAAATATGAGATCCTTAATTACAACCAAGGCCTCCATCCATTTTAAAAAGAAAATCACCATTTCAATGACCAGTATTTGTCAAGTGTGTCACTCTTAGAACACCCTCCTTCATTCAAGGTCAGGAGAAGGGGTATATTCATCATAGGAACTGGACATCTGCCAACACATAATATAAAAGTTTTCCTGTGAGAAAAAGAGTCTATAATTGATTTTTTTGGTGGTGCCTGGATTTTCTAAACTTCATTTTAGGCTATGTATGTGTTTTGATAGAGATTAAAAATAATTGCATTAGAGTACTATGCATAGTACAACTTATTCAGCACAGTGTGAAAGAATCTGTGTTAGCATCTGCAGATTATGAATATAATATAGCAAGGATGAAATTAACATATGCAATTAGTTGTGGATTCTTGAAAATAGGTCAGACTTCTTTTAATAGGAGAATGATAACAAAGAAGCCTGGAGTAATATGGAAAGATAGATTAACATGGTGACGTCATGTGCACGTATGAGCAACAAATATTAAACACTTTTTTCTTTGCAACGACTTTACATGCATTTATAGTAATCTTAGATTATGACTGCAAATGCAGTAAGTATATCTTTTACAGAATAATTGGTGTAAAATAAGAAACATATTATTGTGTAAATAATTTTTAAAATATCAAGGTTCCACATAGTTTAGAGTCATTTTGTGAGATTAAACAAAATATTTTTGTCTGCTAGTTTCTCATTTAAAGTATCCTTCTTTTTTTTTTTTTTTTTTTTTGAGACAGAGTCTCACTTTATTGCCCAGGCTAGAGTGAGTGCCGTGGCGTCAGCCTAGCTCACAGCAACCTCAAACTCCTGGGCTCAAGCAATCCTGCTGCCTCAGCCTCCCAAGTAGCTGGGACTACAGGCATGTGCCACCATGCCCGGCTAATTTTTTCTATATATATTAGTTGGCCAATTAATTTCTTTCTATTTATAGTAGAGATGGGGTCT
>VSMD01140380.1:0-28113 GCA_008750895.1 Mirza zaza | reverse complement strand
GGGGCCTTTCCCCTGGTCCCTGCTGCCCTCCTCCCTGGGGACCTTTCCCCCTGGTCCCTGCTGCCCTCCTCCCTGGGGCCTTTTCCCCTGGTCCCTGCTGCCCTCCTCCCTGGGGACCTTTCCCCCTGGTCCCTGCTGCCCTCCTCCCTGGGGACCTTTCCCCCTGGTCCCTGCTGCCCTCCTCCCTGGGGACCTTTCCCCCTGGTCCCTGCTGCCCTCCTCCCTGGGGACCTTTCCCCCTGGTCCCTGCTGCCCTCGGGCCTTGTTTCCGCTGTGCCCTGGGTCCCCTCTGCCCTCCAGGGCCAGGTTGGTGGCCGTAGCTGGGACAGGCGCAGCTAATTCAACCAGCGCGGCCTAAATGCGCAACCCCAGGGGTGACGTACAGGCGGGCTGCCTGTCTCTGCCCCCAGTGGCCTCAGCCTCTCCCTGTCCCGCCAGGCCGCTAATCCTCGCCCTGCTGGCTCGGCAAGGCCGGGGGAGGAGCTGCCGCCCGCTGGGGTCAGCGCAGGGGGGGTGCTGCCGCCCGCCTGGGGTCACTTGCACCCAGGACCCCTGCCCCGCGGCCCCCGCGCCCGGCCGGCCGGCCCGTCACGCTGCTCTGTGTGCCCGTGCTGCCTCCTGCCAGGTGTCCCCCGTCTCTGCGCCGGTTTTGCCGTCTCCGTGGAGGGGACGCCCAGCGGGGGGCAGCGCCCCCCCTGCACAGGGCACTCGGCCCGGCCTGGCCCCGGCGAGCCCTGCAGGGTGGCCGCTTGGCCGAGGCCAGCGGACAGGTGCCACGCGGGCAGCCGTGAGGGCAGGGCCCCGCCTTGCTCACCCTCGGCCCGGCCCCGCGTGGGACGGGCGCTGCCCTGCGGCGTGAGCCACCTGCTGGGTTCCGTGTCGGGCTGGGGGTGTCCGTCTCGTTTGACTTTTCCTCTAGGGATAGGTTTCTAGACTTTGCCAAAAGTTGCGGGAGTCCCCGCCAGCCCTCGCCCAGCTTCCCGCGCCGCAGCGCGCCACGTGGCCTGGGCTGGTGGTCGGACCACGACCTCGGGCTGTCGCAGAAGGAAGCGCTGCTTTTCCTTCTGTGCTTTTTCTTTTTTTCAAATTGTGGTAAAATACACATAATACACAAAGTTACCATCTTAATTTTTGTTTTTTGTTTTTTTTTGGGGGGGGGGACAAGACTCTTGCTCTGTCACCCGGGCTGGAGTGCCTCGGCGTCAGCCTCGCTCACGGCAACCTCAAACTCCTGGGCTCAAACGATCCTCCTGCCTCAGCCTCCTGAGTCGCTGGGACTACAGGCGTGTGCCACCATGCCCGGCTAATTCTTTCTGTATATTTTCAGTCAGCCAATTAATTTCTTTCTCTTTTTAGTAGAGATGGGGTCTGGCTCTTGCTTAGTTAGGCTGGTCTCCAACTCCTGGCCTGGAGCGATCCTCCCGCCTCGGCCTCCCAGAGTGCTGGGGTGACATGCGTGAGCCTCCCCGCCCGGCCGCCGTTGTGGTTTTGATTTGCGTTTCCCGACGCATGGTGATATTGGGTGTCTTCTGTGCTTGTCGGCTGCTTGTGTATCTTCTTTGGAGAAATGTTTGTGCAAGTCCTTTGCCTGTCTCTTTAAATTAGGTTTTTTTTTTTTTTGGTTGTTGGGTCGTAAGAGTTCTTTACATATTCTGGGTATAAATCCTTATCAGCTCTATGATTTGCAAATATTTTCTCCCCTTCCAAGGGAATGGGGCCTTTCCACTCATTTGATTGGGTCCTTTGATGCACAAATGTTTTTAATTCTGGCAAAGTCCAATGTATGTATTTTTCCTTTTGTGGCCTGCGCTTTTGGTGTCAGATCCAAGAAATCGTTGCCAAATCCAGTGTTGCGAAGCTTTTCCTCTGTTTTCTTCTCAGAGTTTTATAGTTTTAGCATATGTAGTTTTAGTTTTATAGTTTCAGCTTTTATGGTTTTAGTTATATAGTTACAGTTTTAGTTTTTTAGTTTTATGGTCTTTGATCCATTTTGAGTTAATTTTTGTATATGGTGTTAGGGAAGGGTCCAACTTCATTCTTTTTGTGTGGGTTTTTTTTTTTTTTTTTTTTTTTTGAGAAAAAGTCTCTCTCTTTTACCCAAGCGAGAGTGCAGTGGCGTGATCACAGCTCACTGCAGCCTCAAACTCCTGGGCTCACTTGATCCTCCTGCCTCAGCCTCCTGAGCAGCTGGGGCTGGCAGGCGTGTACCACCACGTCTGGCTCATTTTTTAATTTTTTTGTAGATACGGGGTCTCCCTGTGTTGTCCAGGCTCATCTCAAACTCCTGGCCTCAAGGGATCCTCCCCCCTCAGCCTCCCAAAGTGCTGGGTTTATAGGCATGAGCCACCACGCCTGGCCACCATATGAATTTTAGGGTGGATTTTTTTTTTCTATTTCTATAAAAGTTAAGTTGGGATTTTGATAGGGATTGAATTGAATCTGTACATCAGTATTTGGGCAGTATTGGCCGTTTCAACAATATATTAAGTCGTGTTCCCTTCCCAGCTGTGTGACTCTGGGCAACCACAGAACTGGCCCCTGCCTCAGTTTCCCCATCTGTATGTTGTGCATACAGATGTTGTGCATATGTTAACGAAGGGGGTTAACCTTGTCAGAGGTGGCAGAGCCTTTGGGGCCATAGCTTGTGCAGTCAGTCGGTGCTCTGTGAAGGTCGCTGTGTTTGCTGGGAGGGCTGCCTGGAGGAGAGCCCTGCGGTGGGACAGGAGGGGTGGATCCGAGTGGTGGGTGCCAGAGGATGAGGGGAAGGGGGAAGAGTATCTGGGTGGAGGAGGAACAGCAGGTGCGGGGCCCGGAGGCCACAGGGGCAGTGGGGGAGGGGCAGAGGATGTGGGGGAAGAGTGTCTGGGTGGAGGAGGAACAGCAGGTGCGGGGCCCGGAGGCCATAGGGGCAGTGGGGAGGGGCAGAGGATTTGGGGGGAAGAGTGTCTGGGCAGAGGAGGAACAGCAGGTGTGGGGCTCGGAGGCCACAGGGGCAGTGGGAGGGGCAGAGGATTTGGGGGGAAGAGTGTCTGGGCAGAGGAGGAACAGCAGGTGTGGGGCTCGGAGGCCACAGGGGCAGTGGGAGGGGCAGAGGATGTGGGGGGAAGAGTGGGTGGAGGAGGAACAGCAGGTGCGGGGCCTGGAGGCCACAGGGGCAGTGGGAGGGGCAGACCCACATCCGCGGGACCCAAGGGCCATGCGGTGGGACTCAGGCGTGATCCCGAAGCCGGCTGCGGGTTGGGGCGGGGGATCTTGGGGTCAGCCGTGAGTTTTGGGGAGCGCTTTAGGAAAGCCGGTGAGGGGTGGCGAGGAGGCGGTGTGGGGCCTGGGGGCTCAGGGACCTGGGGGAGGGGTGACCACGGGGCCGGCCGCAGTGGGGGGCTCTCGAGGGTGGGACAGGGCCACCCCAGGCACCCTCTGCAGGGCCAGGGGGAGCCGGGCTGTGGGGGGAGGGATCGGGGATGGGGTGAGCCTGATGGAGGGTCCCCGGGAGGGAGGAGGCCCCTGGGGCACCGCAGGGAACATTCTGGAAGCAGGGCCAGCATGCTTCACGGGGGTGGGAGGGTCGCCCGACAAGAAGGGGTGACTTGGCCGGGCGTGGTGGCTCACGCCTGTAATCTCAGCACTCTGGGAGGCCGAGGCGAGAGGATTGCTCGAGGTCAGGAGTTCGAAACCAGCCTGAGCAAGACCCCGTCTCTACTAAAAATAGAAAGAAATTAATTGGCCAACTAATATATATAGAAAAAATAGCCGGGCATGGTGGCGCATGCCTGTAGTCCCAGCTACTCGGGAGGCTGAGGCAGGAGGATCGCTTGAGTCCAGGAGTTGGAGGTTGCTGTGAGCGAGGCTGACGCCACGGCACTCACTCTAGGCTGGGCAACAAAGCGAGACTCTGTCTCAAAAAAAAAAAAAAAAAGAAGGGGTGACGTGTAGGAGGTGCAGGGCCTGAGACCTCGGAGCGCCACGTCAGGGGGGGTGGGAAGGAGCGGCTTGGTATCCCGGTGGAGGCTCCTCGGGCCGGCCCAGCCTCCGGCTGCCCTTGGGGCCACAGTGTCTTGTGGCTGCTCGCCTGTCCCTGGCCGGGGCGCTCGGGCGCAGGCTGGACGGCGTCTCTGGCCCCTCATGCCAAGGAGGGGCCGGGCCTGCAGCCGCCCGCTGCTGTGTCCACGCTGACCCTCCCCGGTGCAGCCGCCGCCGCCTCCTGGGCAGGGAGGAAGCCCCGGGGAGGCCTCGCACCCGGCGCCAGCCTGGAGCCCCCTGGCAGCCACTGGGAGGCGCGGGGTCCTCGGGCTGCTCCTGGCGCCCAGCGGCGCTCCAGGGCGAGGGCTTGGCGCAGGTGTAGCTGGGGGGGGCGTGGCAGCCACAAAGGCCTGGCGTCGGGCTGTGCAGGTGGGGTGGTGGCCCCCCAGCCCGGTGTCCACGGCCTCCTTTGTCAGGGACCGCCTCCTCCCCTGACCTGGCCCACTGGCCTCTGTCCTGCCCCTCTGGCTTCTGACCTGCCCCTCTGGCCTCTGACCTGCCCCTCTGGCCTCTGACCTGCCCCTCTGGCCTCTGTCCTGCCCCTCTGACCTCTGTCCTGCCCCTCTGGCCTCTGACCTGCCCCTCTGGCCTCTGTCCTGCCCCTCTGGCCTCTGACCTGCCCCTCTGGCCTCTGTTCTCTGTCCTGCCCCTCTGGCCTCTGACCTGCCCCTCTGGCCTCTGACCTGCCCCTCTGGCCTCTGTCCTGCTCCTCTGGACTCTGACCTGCCCCTCTGGCCTCTGACCTGCCCCTCTGGCCTCTGTCCTGCCCCTCTGGCCTCTGACCTGCCCCTCTGGCCTCTGTCCTGCCCCTCTGGCCTCTGTCCTGCCCCTCTGGCCTCTGACCTGCCCCTCTGGCCTCTGACCTGCCCCTCTGGCCTCTGCCCTGCCCCTCTGGCCTCTGTCCTGTCCCTCTGGCCTCTGTCCTGCTGTCCCTCGCGGTACCTTCTCAAACATGTCCCACCAGGCTGGGCGCAGTGGCTCATGCCTGTCATCCTGGCACTCTGGGAGGCCGAGGTGAGCGGATCGCTGAAGGTCAGCAGTTCGAAACCAGCCTGAATAAGAGCGAGACCCCGTCTCTACTAAAAATAGAAATTAATTGGCCAACTAAAAACATTTATAAAAAATTAGCCGGGCATGGTGGCGCATGCCTGTACTCCCAGCTACTCGGGAGGCTGAGGCAGGAGGATCCCTTGAGGCCAGGAGTTGGGGGTTGCTGTGAGCGAGGCTGACGCCACGGCACTCTAGCCCGGGTGACAGAGCGAGACTCTGTTTAAAAAAACAAAACAAAGTCCTGCCCATCAAGCCCATCTCCTGGGGCAGCAGTTGGACATCACCCGCGGGCAGCAGCAGGAGTTCGTGGGGGGCGGGGGGAGCGGCAGGAGCTGGGTCCAGCTCTGGTGGGGCCGCCCAAGGCCTGAGCTGGGGTCCGGACGGGAGGGAGGGAGGGTGTCTGTGCAGAGGGTGCTGGGCTGTGTGGCCAGGGTCGGGGGCCTAGGACACCGGCCCGGGTCCCCTCGCCACGGCCAGGCCGAGGTTAGGGTCTCTCTGGGTTCAGTCCATCTGGGGGCTCCGGCCGCAGTCGGGGTGGGCTTCCACCACGGGGCTCGGCTCTTTTGAGGCTCCCCAGCCCCCGCTCCCCCCGGCCTCACTGGCCCTCCCCCGGCATGCCCACCCTGTGACCCAGGGCCTCGGCGCCCACAGGGCTCCTGTCTGGAGTGTTCTTGCCAGCGTCATCTCTTCGACCTCTGTCTCCCACCCTCCGTTTCCTGCTTGTTATCCGAACACCCCGCTCAGAAACCCCAGCCTCCTTCCTCTGCCTCCCGCCCACCCCGGCCGTCCCGCCCTGCACCCATCCGAGCTGGTGGAGCTCCTCCCGGCCGGCTCCCTGGGCCTGGACCCCGGCCGGGCCTCCCTTTTCCCGCCGGCCGGGGGCAGCGCCTGGCAGGGGACCCTTCCGCGAGGGGCAAGTCCTGCCGGCCGTGCAGGAGGCTCTGGGGCTGCCGGGCGGGGAGCCGGCGTGGAGCCGTCCCCAGGCCTTGCCACCGGTCCCCCGCCTTAGCTCCCAGCCCGGCCCCCCGCGTCCCTCCCCAGGGCTCTCTGGACGTCTGGGCGCCCACCCGGGCCGGGGCGGTAGTGGCTAACTGCCACTCTCCTGGGGGTTTTGGCTCCGGGTGAGACGGGCATTCGGGCTCCGCTTGGCCTGCGTGCGGCATCCCGGCCTGAGCCCTGCCGTCCACATGGCCGCTTCCTGGGGGGTCTGCTCGTAGAGGGTCCCCCCTGCAGCCGTGGAGGCAGGCCGAGCAGCCCCCCGAGCTAGGCGGCAGGGGCAGTGGGGCGAGCTGTGGCCCTGGGCCTGCAGCCGCCGGGTGCCCGGGGTCAGCGGGGGACGCGGGGGTGTGAGGGGACCGGTGCCACGCCTCCGTTCCTGGGGGGGGTTCGGGGCGCCGGCCAGGATTCCCGGCCCGGGTGGTCGGCGCTTCTGGCGTTTCAAGAGAAGCCAGAAATTCTGATGTTTAAGTTAATTTTAAAAAGAAAAGAAAAAAGTAAAAGTTGGCCACCGGCTCGCATTTTTTACGAAATGTTTCTCAGACCTCGGGAAGGCTACGGCCGGGGCCGGGCAGCCCCTCCTGCCAGCCGGGCTCCAGGCCTGACGCGGGCCGTTGGCGCCAGGGCCTGGGGGCCGGGTGGGCACGCGGCCACTCCTGCCCTGGGGGTGCTTTGTGGGCCGCCGGGCGCAGGCTGCTCCGAGAGGGGCGTGTGGCCGAGTGGTCAGTGGTGTCCCTTGTCCTCGTGTACGTGTGGGGCTGTGGCGGCTTCCTGGGTAGGTGGCACCCGGCTGGGCCACTCTGGGCTGTCAGACCCTCGGATCGCTTTCCACTTTCCTTTGTATTTTTTTTTTTTTTTGAGACAGAGTCTCGCTCTGTTGCCTGGGTTAGAGTGAGTGCCGTGGTGTCAGCCTCGCTCACAGCAACCTCAGACTCCTGGGCTCAAGCGATCCTCCTGCCTCAGCCTCCCAAGTAGCTGGGACTACAGGCATGCCCCTCCAGGGTCCTCTGTCACAGGCTGGGGCCAGGGAGGGGCTAACCCAGCCCTGGAGGTCGAGCTGCTGGGACTCGATCGCAGGGGGAGGGGCGGCTCCATGGCTCGGCCCTGCTTCCTGTGCGCTGGTGGGGGCAGCCCTGGCCGGCAAGCCCCCTCTGGCCCCTTCCTGTAGCCGGAGCCCCTGCAAGGCACTCCTGGCCCCGAGTGTGGGCTGAGGGTGCCGAGGCCGGCAAGGGGCCTGGTGTGGGTGCCACCCGGGCCCGGCAGGAGTCTCGGGGGTCTGGAACCCGGGGCCGTGTGGGACCCCGCAGGGGGTTAGTCCGGCACCGGCAGGCCAGGACCCGGCCTCCCAGATCACAGAGTGACTTCCAGTGTCGTTATGTAACCGCAGAGCCGCGCGACGTCTTGAAAATGGAGCATAAAAGCTATTTTGGGCTGGTGGTAATGAGGGCATCGCGCCTCGTCTCGTCTTCCCGCGCCCTGCCACGCCGGGGGGAAGGCGGCCGGCATGGAGGGAGCCTCCCCGAGAGGCGGGCTCGGCCCGACCCCGAGCCAGGCCCCGCGCCGTGGGCAGGCGGACGGACGCCACTTTCCGGATTTCCGAGCCGCCTGCCCGGCACTGGCTGGCGGCGGCTCCTGGCCAAGCGCCCAGCGGCCCTCGGATGGTGGGGGGGAGCTGACCCCGGCTGCTACTGCCCCACCGCCCGGCGTCTGGGATCCCGCACCCCCAGGCGAGGCCAGGCACCTGTCAGAAACCAGGCCTGACGCTTTCAAGACGGCACGGCCAGCTCGGGGAGGAGGCCCGAGACCGCCCTGTCTCCGTGGGCAGTGTTGGGCTCCATGCCCTGGACGGGGGGTGGGGGGTGGGGGTGGGGTGGGGCCACTCGGGGGGGTTGAGGGTGCGGGGGTGGGCAGCCCTCGCTCCAAGCGGCCGGCGTCCCGGCTGGCGGTTTGCGTTACTCGATGGGTGGTGAGATTTTAAATTAAACTGTAAAGGGCCTGCCCACCCCGACCCCCGACCCCCAACCCCCAGCAGCTGCACACAGAGAGGAGTGCTCGCACGTTCCGGAAGCCCGGCCTGCACGAGGGGCCTGTAGGGAGGCGCGGTCCGGAATTCTCCCTCTCCCTGTCCGTGGCCCTGCGGCGCGTGCATGGCCCCCAGTCCCCGGCCGCTGCGCCGGCCGGCCAGGACAGAGACGCGCTTGGTTGAGGTAGTGCCGGGCTGGCTTTCCCGGAGGCTCCTTCCCCCGTGCGTGTGTCTGCGCCTCTGTCCTCATCCTCCAAGGACGGCCCCGCCCCCTCGTCCCCAGGTAGCAGCGACACCTGCCGAGACTCCCCAGGGACGGCATTGCCCACGGCTGGGGGCAGCACGTGGCCTGCGTTTCGGGAAGGCGGGCAGCTCGCCGCAGACCCTCCGCCACCCTGTCCCCGCGGCCCTTAACGAGGCTCGGGATGCACCCGTCGCCCCGTGCCCAAAGCAGGGCCAGGGAACCGTCCTCACCGTCCGCTGAGCGGTGTTGGGGGGCTGGGCCATGGGTGGGGGCGGTCACCGCAGGCCTCCCTCCCAGGCACCGGCTCCCTGAGTCCGGGTTCGGGGGTGGGGGCGGGGCTGGACAGGGCTGGCCGCGGTGGGTGAGCCATGTCAGCGGGGAGACCTCGGAGCGGGAAGGCGCGGCATCTGCTCCGTATTTCCTGGCTGATCACCCTCTGCTTGGAGGCTAGAGGAGGAGGAGGAGGCTCGGAGCCACGGCCCTGATGGCAGAGGGGCCTGCGAGCCGGGAGGGGGCGCAGGACAGCCCAACACGGCACGCCGGCAACCTGTGCCCCGAGTGGCCCTGCAGCCCCGCCAGCCGTGGAGCGGACTGCAGACGGCTGCCACGCCCGCCTGGCCGGCGCGGGCTGTGGGCTCAGAGCCCCCATGAGGGGCACACGTTGTCGTGTCCACGACCGTCTACGTGTCAACGAGACGTGTCTACGAGAAGCACGGAATCTCCCGGGACAGAACCACGGCGTCCCACGTACGTGGTCATGTGGGCTGAGACAGTGACGCCCTGGGCAGGGGTTCGGTCCGCTGGGACGCAGGGCAAGCTGGACATGGGCACTCGGGGCGGGGCGTGTGGGTGTGTGACGGGGCGTGCGGGGGCGTGGCGTGTTCTCTGCTCTCGCTAGGACTGGGTTTTGTTTTTGTGTTGAAAGAAGTGACTGGGCCTGGGAGGGATCCCATGATGAGTCACGCCATGGATCGAGGGGCCCGCGGCGCTCGGGTCTTGGGGACCCCTGCCTCTCAGCCCCCCACCCCCCAGGGCCTGTTTCCCCTGGCGGGCGAGACAGCGTTGCTTGACCACCAGGGTGGCTCAGAGCAGCGGGAGTTTCTCCCTTCCCCAGCCCCGAGGCTGGGAGTCCGAACCAGGGCATCAGCAGGGCCTCCCCCAGAAGCCCTGGGGGACCCCTCCTCGTGCCCCCGCCTCTGGGGGCTCCGGGCGTCCCTCGGCACGGCCGCCTCACTCCCGTCCCCCGCCTTCCCTGCTGTCTGCTGGAAGGGCCCGTCGCCAGATTTGGGGTCCCCCCGAGGGGTCCAGGACGACCTTTCATCCACAGAGACCCTTTCCCCAAGGAAGGTCACGCTCCCAGGTTCCCGACTGAGGACGTGCACACGGCGTGCTGGGGACACAGCTGAGCTCACCACCCCGATCTCGAGCTCGCCGCTCTGGGCGTGCCGCCCGCACCTACACCTGGCAGGCTGGGGCGCAGGTTGGCCTCCTCGTGAGCCTCGCTCACGGCAGCGTCAAACTCCTGGGCTCAGACGATCCTCCTGCCTCAGCCTCCCAAGTAGCTGGGACTACAGGCATGCGCCACCATGCCCGGCTAATTTTTTTTCTATATATATTAGTTGGGCAATTAATTTCTTTCTAATTATAGTAGAGACGGGGTCTCGCTCTTGCTCAGGCTGGTCTCGAACTCCTGACCTCAAGCAATCCTCCCGCCTCGGCCTCCCAGAGTGCTGGGATGACAGGCGTGAGCCTCTGCGCCCGGCCTGACCCGTACTTTGTCCTGGAGGCGTCCCCTCCTGCCCACCTGGCACTTCTGGGGCTGTCCAGCCCTCCTTGGGGACGGCCCGGGGAAGGGCGCAGCCTGTGCCCATGTCGCTGTATCCCGGAGATGTTCTAGAAAGCACCGCAGGGGCCGTTCCCCGCAGTCCACCCCCAGAGCCGGTGTGGGTCGTGGTGGAGTCTTTCCTCCCGGTTCTCGGGCCGCGTGTGCTCGATCTCCTTCATGGCCGAGGCTGTGCCCTGGAGCAGCGTCCGGCTCCTGCTCCCCAGCCCGTGACGCAGGGACGGCTTTGCTCATACGTCTGCGTTTTGGACGGCTTCCCTCCGCAGAGCTTCCCAGAAGTGGGATTCCCGGGTCAGAGGGCGAGGAGCTCACTCAGGCCCGGCGGCCGCTGCCAGATGGCTCTGCCGACGCTGCCGGCCACCTGCCTCCCGGAGTCCCGGTCGGTTCCGCCCCTGCGGAGCCCCGCTGGCCTCGCCTCACCCCACGGCACCCCAGGCGGGGGAAACCGAGGCTCAAGCCTCGGGCTTTTGCCTCCCGGGGACTCAGCGTGGGACTGGAGGTGGCGTGGGATTTGGTGGCCGAGAGGGATAAACCCCGTCCACGGAAAAGCTCGTCTGGAGCCAGTGAGTGTGACCTCACTTGGAAACAGGGTCTCTGCAGAGCCGATGGGGTCGGGATGAGGTCACCGTGGAACAGGGCGGGCCAGGCTCGGGGCCTCAGCTGGGAGGATCGCTTGAGGCCGGGAGTTCGGGACTGGCCTGGCAACGTAGTGAGACCAGACACTGCAAAATATTGAAAAATGAGCCGGGCATGGTGGCGCGTGCCTGTAGTCCCAGCTACTTGGGAGGCTGAGGCAGGAGGATTGCCTGAGCCCAGGAGTTTGAGGTTGCTGTGAGCGAGGCTGACGCCACGGCACTCACTCTGGCCTGGGCAACAAAGTGAGACTCTGTCTTAAAAAAAAAAGTGTCAACAAGCAGCTCCGAGGAACTTCTTCAGGCCTCATCACCTTTGGAGGCTGGCTTGACGGCGTTTGCTTGGCAGCCCTCTGGCCCCCGGCACCCCCACAGCCCCGTGGCCTCCCTAACCCTAACCCTCGTTCACCTTCTCGCCGCCGCCACTCTGGGCCACGCGCCCTGCGGGCTGCGCCTGGCCTCTCCGTCCAGCTGCGTGGCCCTGGAGCCCAGGACGGGCCCGGCACTGGGCAGGCTCGGGCCTCGCGTCTGTGAAGGGGTGGAGACGCTGTCCTGGTGGCGCCGGGCGCCGGGCGGGCCTCCGGGGCGGAGCCGGGCGCGCTGCGCTCCGGTTGGCTCCCAGCAGCGGCCGCAGCCAGCGCGGACTTGCCAGGACGCAGGTCCCGCCCTGGGGGTTCCCGCCTCACACGCCCCCTGGGAGGGGCAGCCCAGCCCCAGAGCCACCCCCTCTGGGGGAGGGGCACCCCCAAAGGCGGCCCTACTGCGCGGCCTCTGTGCCCTTCGCAGCCTCCGGAGGAGTCTCGGCTGCAGGGCTGGGGTGCGCGGTCCCGGGTCCTGGGCGCCCTGGGGTCCAGGTGTGCCACCTGCTTGCGCAGGGCGTGGGGGAGCCCTGGCCCGCACCTCCCTGTGCAGCCACGTGGTGCACGGTGGCTCCGCCCTCTGTTCTTCCTTGAGCCTCCGTTTCCCCTCGGACCAGGGGCCGAGAGGGGCGCAGGAGAAAGCGGGTTCCAGTGCTCCAGCGTGCATCTGGTTTGGGGTCTCCGCGTGCATGCTAGCCCGCCCCCGAGGGTTGGCAGTCTCCCGGGAGCAGGAGTCGGGTTGACACGTGCGCCGTGGCGAGGGGCCCCGGGGAGGGGCCCGGCGGGCGGAGCCTCTGGCGGCAGAGCCCGTGCAAAGGCCCCGAGGCAGCGGCGCGGGCTCCGTGCGGGGGCCTGTGTGCTGGGCTCAGTGGTCAGGGAGGCTGGAGGGCCAGACCTCGAAGGCCTTGGAGGTGAGGGGGAGAAACTGAGGCCTGCTCTGGGTACACGGTGCCTCCTAGGCCCCCCCCAGAACCCCGCGGCTTAGTGGGGCGAGCTCAGCCTGCTGCCCTCCCGCCTGCTCCCCTAAATCTCGTTAGAAGGTCAGCCGTTGCCATGGTGATTGCTGCCCGGCCTGACCAAGGCCAGCTCCATCTGGGAGGGGCTGGCCCCGGTGGGGGTGTCGCTGTGTCCTGTGCGGGGTTCCCCGGGAAACTGGGGACGCTGCACCGACATCTCCTCACGTCCCAGAGAAGCAGCTCCGGCTGCCTGTGTCCCATGAGGGCCCCCCAGGACCACCCAGCCCCCCACTCCCCGCCTTGGGGACCCTGTGCGCCCCGCCCTGCGGACCACCGCCAACCAGGAGGCTGCCTGAGCCTCCCTGTCCAGGGGCTTTGCTGGGGGCTGGCGGTGTGGGCGGGGCTGCCCTGTGGGCGGGGCTGTCCTATGGGCGGGGCTGGCCCTGTGGGCGGGGCTGTCCTGTGGGTGTGGCTGGCCCTGTGGGCGGGGCTGTCCTGTGGGTGTGGCTGGCCCTGTGGGTGGGGCTGTCCTGTGGGCGGGGCTGTCCTGTGGGTGGGGCTGGCCCTGTGGGTGGGGCTGTCCTATGGGTGTGGCTGGCCCTGTGGGTGGGGCTGGCCCTGTGGGTGGGGCTGTCCTGTGGGTGGGGCTGGCCCTGTGGGCGGGGCTGGCCCTGTGGGCGGGGCTGTCCTGTGGGCAGGCCTGGCCTCTGTCTCTAGTTCCTCCACCTGATGCTGCTTCTTGTGCCCTGGGGCCCTGCCCTGCCCACTGCAAAAGGACACTCTTATCAGAGGGACATTCTGAGGGCTTGAGGTCACCTCCCAGGAGCTGGGGACAAAAGCCAGACCTCTCTCTGGGCAGGATTAACCCTTTCCTGCTCGGCTCTTCGTGGGGTCCCAGAAGGAAGAGCAGAGCCCCCTGCGATGCCCATCGCAGACCCCAAGGCTTCCTCAGCACAGTGGCTGTGGGTCAGAGTCGGGGGGCATTGAGGAGAAAAAGGCTCGGACAGAGGTGGGGCCTGGGGGCCACAAGCTCCTTTCCCTCCCTTCTCCTGCAGCTTCTCCCTGGACGCCAGGCCCCCTCTGGCCCAGAGACGCAGCCTCGAATGAGGAGGCTTCAGGGAGTTCTCACCCCGTCGTGAGGTCTCACGGGAGCTGGCGGTTTAGCCGTGTAGAAAGCATGTATAGGCCAGGCGAGGTGGCTCACGCCTGTCATCCCAGCACTCTGGGAGGCCAAGATGAGAGGATCAGTTAAGGTCAGGAGTTCGAGACCACCATGAGCATGAGCAAGAGCAAGACCCCCGTCTCTACTAAAAATACAAATTAGCTGGACAACTAAAAATATATAGAAAAAATTAGCCCGACATGGTGGCGCATGCCTGTAGTCCCAGCTACTCGGGAGGCTGAGGCAGGAGGATCGCTTGAGCCCAGGAGTCTGAGGTTGCTGTGAGCGAGGCTGACACCATGGCACTCTAGTCCGGGCAACAGAGTGAGACTCTGACTCAAAATAAAAAAGCACGTATCGTATGATCACTTCCTGTACCACACACCAGGCATCCATACGCACCTGCCCGTACGACTCTTGCTGGGGCGGGAGGATGGAGGCCAGAGGGGTCGTGGCCTGTGGGCCACGTGGTCAGCCGGACGTATATGCGGCAGAGGTTCTTGCCGCCACGCGGCTAGGACTTGAGGGGTCTGGGGAGCAGAGGCAGCCTGTGCCCGGGCAGGGGTAGGGCTGGAGCTGTGGTGCCCCGCCCCTGTACCCCCCACCCCTGCCCCTGCACCCCCCCACCCCCACCCCTATCCCACCTGGGAGCCGGCCTGTTTCGCAGCCAGCCCCCCCCCCCAGAACCCCCGAGCATGAGTGAGGCGGATCCCACCGTCGGCCCCACCGCAGGAAGCAGGTGTGTACCTGGGCGAGGTGCTGGGCCGGGCCGGCAGCCAGTTCCTAGGCTTCACGTCCGCCTGGCGTCCGGGGACCCCAGGAAGCCGGCGGTGGCCGGCTCTCCAGGCACCACTAGGAGCTGTCTGTGAGGGAGCACCCGCTGGCCGGCCGGGCCTGCTGTGTACACAGCGTCTCCATAGCAACCCCGCCTGCCACGCCCAGAGTGGACACCACCCTCCCCCCCTCGTGCCCGGCCACCACCTCACGCTCATGGCGGGCAGCACGGACTGGCTTCCCCGAGGGCCACGGGCTGTGCCGCCCAGCTGGGGACGTTTGCCACAGGAGGGTCTCCATGGGAGGGTCTCCAGGCCGGGTCCCCTGCTCCGAGTTGGCGCGGCTGTTCTGGGGCTCCGGGCCCAGTCCAGAGACGAGGGGCAGCAGGACGCAGCCGGCATGAGGGCACCCGCCGGCCTGGCTCCCGTGGCGATCAGGATCCCCCAGAGCCTGGCCGGGTCTGAGGGTGCAGCACGCGTCCCACGCTTCCACCCCGGCGCCGTGCGTCTGGTTCAGGCCAGTGGGACGGCCGACTCTCCCGGGCCTGGGCTGTCACTCGCAGCCTCTGGCCGTGGTGGGAAATGGCTCCCCTGGGCTAGCGGCCAGTGAGGGGCCTCCCCGATGCCATTGGCGTCCTCGTGGCCTCGCGGGCATGCAGGCGCCCATCCCCACCGCGCCGTGTCTCCGTCTCTCGCAGCTCCAGCTCCAGAAGTCACAGTACCTGCAGCTGGGCCCCAGCCGAGGCCAGTACTACGGTGGCTCCCTGCCCAACGTGAACCAGATCGGCAGCGGTGCCATGGACCTGCCCTTCCAGGTGAGCCCCGGCCCCTTGTAGGCTCTGCCTCTGCCTCCCTCGAGGGAGCCTCCCCCGGCCACCCCCTACCTGGGCTAGGTGCCTGGGGCAGCAGGGGTCACTGGACAGCGGTCAGAGCCCGCCCCGCCCCCGCCCACTCCTTTCCTGCCCTGGGCACCAGGGGAGGCCGAGCGGCCCGGCCAGGGCTCACTGCCGTCCCCGAGCCCGTCCCCGTCCCCAACCCAGGCCAGCCCTGGCCCGCCCTTGAGCGGCCCTGCCAGGGCTCGCTGCCGTCCCCGAGCCCGTCCCCGTCCCCAACCCAGGCCAGCCCTGGCCCGCCCTCGAGCGGCCCGGCCAGGGCTCACTGCTGTCCCCGAGCCCGTCCCCATCCCCAACCCAGGCCAGCCCTGGCCCGCCCTCGAGCGGCCCGCCCAGGGCTCACTGCTATCCCCGAGCCCGTCCCTTGTCCCTCGTCCCCAACCCAGGCCAGACCTGGCTTGTCCTCGAGCATCCGGCAGCCCCTGCACCTGTTGGCCGGCTGTGCAGCGGCAGGAACCGCTCTGTCCACTGGGGCTCGGCCTGTCTCACCACGGTCACCCCTCGCCCAGCGTCTCTCAGGAGGCGGCCTGGCGACCTGACCCCTCCTGCCCGCAGGCGTTTCTCGGCAGAGGTCCAGGCGGGTCGGCTCCCACAGGCTGCGCAGCCCTTGCACACATTCCTGCCGTGAACTGTGGGAGACGAGGCCCACGGCAGTCCTCTCGCCCCGGCCTGGTCTGCAGGCGGGAATGGGGGCGGGCAGGACGGGGGCTGGCTCGCGAGTCCGGGCGCCCTGGCACTGCGTCTGGGGGGCAGCCCCCCAGGGGTCGCACGCCTGTTGTCCTGCCGCCGGGAAGGGGCGCCGGACCCCGCCATGTCCGCCGACACGCCTGAGGGGGGGCGGGGCCCTTGTGCAGGGAGCTCAGCGCCCACCCTCCCCCCACCACGGGGACAGGCGGGGGACCCCAGGCCGGCTCAGCGCCCCAGCTTCCCACACGCTGCAGGGCGGTCACTGACTGGGGTGTCTCTTTGTCACGCCCTTCCGGGGTTGGGTTTTCTCCCTCCTCCCTGTCCCTCCCCAGGGAGAGCGTCTGTCACGGCCCGGGGTGGGGGTCCCCGAGTTTGGGGCCCCGGGCCGGCGAGGCAGGAGCGTCTCAAAGTCTCGGTTCTTTGCATTTTCAGCCCAGCGGATTTCTGGGGGAGGCCCTGGCGGCGGCTCCTGTCTCTCTGGTAAATGAGCCCTCAGGCTGGGGCCGCGGCACCCCTCGGAGGGCCAGCCCGCGAGACCCCGGCCTTGTGCGGGCGCCGGGCATCCCCGCCCTCCCCACACGGCAGCCCCCGCGGCTCCCGGGGGCAGGGGGTGTCCCGGCCGCTGCACCCCGTCTCGGGACTTGCGTGCCTGTGGGCGCCGTGGCAGTGGGCCCTCGGAGTGCACCCGGGGCGGATGCCGCGGCCGTGCGTCCCAGGCTGGGGTCCCACGGAGCAGGATCCAAGCATGTGCCCCAGAACTGCATGGTCTAGCCCTGCAGACACACGCATACGTGTGCGTGTGCGTGTGCCAGGCCAGGCCGGCAGCAGGGGCCTGGCAGGCCGGGGCGTGGCTGCTTCGTTCGTTGCGCCTCTCACTCCGCTTTAGCTGCCTCGGTTTCCCCTCTGGGCTTTACGGCATCTCTGGAGGAGATGGGACGGCCCCTGCCCTCCCGAGCCCGCGCCCCCGGACAGCGTGGTCCCGGGGACCTTCCCTGTCGAGGGCCCACGCGCCCCACGCCTGCGGCGTGTTGGGGCAGAAGTGCAGAAGGAACCAAAGCAGCGGGGTCCTCGCTGGGTCCCGGCAGCTGCGGCCGGGGCGCGTCCGGCCGGGTGGGGGCGGGTGGCGAGCCCGGGCGCTGACCGACTTCTCGAGGGAGAGACGCGTTTTGACGTCAGAATTGCTTGCTGCCCGGCCGCCCCGGGAAGGCAGGTGGGAGCAGGGGCCAGATGGCCGGGCCGGGGCCTGGCTGCGTCCGGAGCCGGCACAGGCGCCCCGCCCGCACCCCGGTCAGATGGCGAGTGGGCAGCGCAGGGCCAGGGCGGGTAGAGGGCGGCCCCGAGGGCACGGGTCCAGGCGGGGAGCGGGGCCTGGCGCCAGCCCCGGGCGCTGGAAGGAGGCCCCGTCCAGCCAAGCAGCAGGCTGGGACTGGAAAGCGCCTGTGCTCGGCCCCCGCGGAGCCGGGAGCGGGGCCGTGACTCGGCCAAGAGCAGCCCTGGGCTCGGCCCGGAAGGCCCCGGGACCTAATGCTGGGCCAGGCCGCCCACAGCAGCCCCGGGCAGGAAGCCCCCCGGCCGGCTCTTGCCGGGCCCCTCCAGGGATGGCGCAGGGGCCAGGCGGCCAGCTGGGCGGGGAGAGAGGGCGGAGGCTGGGGAGGGGGCTGCTCAGCCGGCTGCACCCCTGCACCCCGGCCGGCACCGGGCCCCGAGCTTGTGCCGCTCTGCCTGGCCTGTGCATGCCGGCTGCCCCGCACGCCGCGCCGCCCGGCTCCCGGCAACCCCGGCTCCCTGCAACCCCGGCTCCCGTCCCCCACCCCCAGGGCTCGGAGGGCCGGGGGAGGGGGGGGGCTGGGGCGGAAGCAGGAAGCCCCTCCAGGCTGTGGAGCAGGGACCCCGAGACCGGATCCCGGGGGCAGAGCTGGGGCAGGGCTTGGGCCGCCACCGGTGTGACCCTTGTGCGGGCCTCTCTCTCTCCTCCCGCCCACCCCAGACGCCCTTCCAGTCTTCAGGCCTGGACACCAGCCGGACCACCCGGCACCACGGGCTGGTGGACAGAGTGTACCGGGAGCGCGGCCGGCTCGGCTCCCCGCACCGCCGGCCCCTGTCTGTGGACAAACACGGACGGCAGATATCCTTTTTCTCGGAGCATGGGGGTGGCTGCGGGACCCTGGGTTCGCCCAGCAGGCTCTGGTGGGGCCGGCCGCTGCTGGCTCTGGGGACGGAATCAGGGCGTCACTGAGAGAGAGAGACAGAGAGGCTCGATCTGGTGTAATCCAGGGGGACTTTCTGGAGGAGGTGGCACCACAAGCTGAGGAGCCTTTGGGCAGGCTTGGGGGCTAAGGAGCACAGGGAGCAGCTCCCGAGGCGGGAGGGGAGAAAGGTGCCGCTGGACCACAGAGGACTCGGGAGTCTGGCAGGTCAGCGGCGCCAGGAGGGCAGTGAGTTGCCCGAGCCGTCCTGGGCAGCACGCGGGGGCAGCCCAGCCCAGCCCAGCCCAGCCCAGCCCAGCCCAGCCCAGGCCTCGGGCCCCGGGTGCGAGGGAGGCTCTGTCCCTGCAGGACGGGCGTACAGCTCGCCTGCCCGCCTCGCGGAAGCGGAGATTGGCCAGAGGCCCCCCCCACCCCCGGCCCACTCCTTGGGGCTCGGCCAGCCGGCCTCACCAGAGTCTGCGCCTCGCTGCTGCTGGGACCCGGCCGACCCAGCCCTCCGCCCAGGCTAAGAGTCGGGACCAGGCCCGGCTGAACTCAGACTCACCTGGTTCCCGGGTTCACGGTCCCCCAAGGGGGCGTGGCCTGCACGTGTGCTCGCGGAGCAGAGTGCTGAGTGCTGGGCGGACGGGGCCGCGGCCCCGGGGAGCCCCGGGAGGGGAGCTGGGGGCGCTCAGGGCCTGCAAGGGAGGCTGGGGGGACGCCCCAGCAGCCTGGCCAGGGTCTGCCCTGCGGCCGGCCGAGCGCGCTGTGCCCTTAACTCCCGCCACGCCGACAGCTGCCCCTACGGCGCCGTGTACCTCTCCCCGCCCGCGGACACCAGCTGGAGAAGGTCAGTGCCCCGCCCCCCCGGCCTCCTGCTGGGACAAGCCCACCGCTCATGGCGGTGACAAGCGGAGAGCTGGCGTGCACTCGCTTTAAAAGCGACAGAACTAAGAAGCATCCAGAAGTTTCTAGAAATCAGCTCTCTCCCTGCCACACTGAGGTTATTGCAGCTTTGGGGAGTCTTCCAGCACCCCCCCATTTATGACTTTTTAAAATTTGAGACAGAGTCTCGCTCTGCCGCCCAGGCTAGAGTGAGTGCCGTGGCGTCAGCCTCGCTCACAGCAACCTCAGACTCCTGGCCTCAAGCGATCCTCCTGCCTCAGCCTCCCGAGTAGCTGGGACTACAGGCATGCGCCACCACACCCGGCTCATTTTTTCCATATATTTTCAGTTGGCCAATTAATTTCTTTCTATTTTTATAGAGACGGGGTCTCACTCTTGCTCAGGCTAGTTTTGAACTCCTGACCTCGAGCGATCCGCCCGCCTTGGCCTCCCAGAGTGCTAGGATGACAGGCGTCAGCCACCGCGCCGGCCAATGGCTTTTTTTAAAAACAAAATTGGAGGCCGGGCGCGGTGGCTCACGCCTGTCATCCTAGCTCTCTGGGAGGCCGAGGTGGGCGGATCATTTGAGCTCAGGAGTTCGAGACCAGCCTGAGCAAGAGCGAGACCCCATCTCTACTATAAAAAAACGGAAAGAAATTAATTGGCCAACCAATATATAGAGAAAAAAATGAGCTGGGCATGGTGGCGCATGCCTGTAGTCCCAGTTGCTTGGGAGGCTGAGGCAGGAGGATCGCTTGAGCCCAGGAGTCTGAGGTTGCTGTGAGCTAGGCTGACGCCACGGCACTACTCTAGCCTGGGCAATAAAGTGAGACTCTGTCTTAAAAAAAAAAAAAAAAATTGGGAGTAACGTTGGATATGCTGCATTGTAGTTTTTTTTAATTTACTCCTTGCTATATGCAACCAGTTTCCAACATTGCTAAGCATCACTGAAAATACAGTTATGAAAGTATTACACGTTTACATTAGAAGATTAGGAAAATACATAAATGTACCTAGAAGAAGAAAAAAGTCACCCAACATGCCGTCCCTTGGAAAGGTCTAGAATATCAACAATGATATAGTTAATATAAACACAGCAGTACAACTGATGGTTGCACAGCTATGTGAATGTACTTAATGCCACAGAACTGTATGCTTAAAAACGGTTAAAAGTGGCCAGGCATGGTAGCTCATGTCTTTAGTAATCCTAGCACTCTGGGAGGCCAAGGAGGGAGGATCGAGACCTCCCGAGGTCAAGAGGTCCAAGGTCAGGAGTTCGAGACCAGCCTGAGCAAGAGCGAGACCCTGGCTCTACTATAAATAGAAAGAAATTAATTGGCCAACTAAAAATGTATAGAAAAAATGAGCCGGGCGTGGTGGCGCATGCCTGTAGTCCCAGCTACTCGGGAGGCTGAGGCAGGAGGATCGCTTGAGCCCAGGAGTTGGAGGTTGCTGTGAGCGAGGCCGACATCACGGCACTCTAGTCCAGGCAACAGAGCGAGACTCTGCCTCAAAAAAAAAAAAAAAAAGGTTAAAAGGGTACATTTTGTGTTGTGTGTATTTCACTACAATAAAAAATATATTTATGTGTAGGCGATGCCAGTAAACGAAGAACAAGAGTGAGCTGCAGGAAACACACATGCACACACCATGACCTCGTTACGTCCCCGCCCAGCACGCAGCGCAGGTCTGGCCTTGCTCCCGCCATCCCGCCCGGTAACTGAGTCGTGCGCACGGAGCGGGTGCTGTCCTCATCTCCCATTTCAGACATAGGGGCATTGAGCACAGAGAGGTCGGAACACACGCTCAGGGACGCACAGCAGCTGGCGGAGGGTCCTGGCCAGCTCCTCCACTGCCTGACACCTGGTCCCTCCCGTCGGCCCGGTCTGTTGCAGCTTCCCTGCTAGGACCGAGTGTCCTCCGGGTGGCTCTCCGTGGCTGGGACGTGCCCGGCGGGTGTGCGCGGCCCTCACCCTGCTGCTGGGGTTTCCGGCTGTGCGGCTGGACTCACATCCTGGTGGGGCAGCCAAGGGGCCGCTCTGGGGCCCCTCCCTTGAGGTTCTCGCAGCCAGGAGCAGGGCGGTCACCCCGTCCTTTGTCGTGACCGGCTGCCAGAAAGAGCAGGGTCCCCCGGGCAGAGGCTGCCCTGGCTCCCGGTAGCTCTGGGGCTGGTCGAGGCAAGACCTTCCCCTCAGGGAGTTTCCCGGCGTGGGGCTCCCCCCGAGCCTGCCTGCCTCCTCCACGCCTTCCCTTCCCAGCCGCCACAGCGTCCTGGAGGGCAGGGCCGCCCGTCTATGTTTGTCACCCGGCGGGGAACCGGCCGCGGGCCGGGGGCTCGTGCTCCTTAAGCCGGGCGCCGGCGGAGCTCTGTCTTGGGGTGTCAGCAGGAAGGCTCCCGCCCTTCCTCAAAGCAGAGGGGCCCTCGGAGGGGCGGGCACGGGCAGGGCTGGCCGGGAGCCGGGATGTCCCTGCCGCTGCTGTCTGTTCTCCCCAGGCTCGGCAGGTGAGAGCCTCGGTCACTCTGGTGGCTCGTTATATTGATTGATTGATTATTTCGTATTTAGAGACAGTGTCGCTCTGTCGTTATTTAGTAAGTTAGTTATTTAGAGATGGAGTCTTGCTCTGTCGTTAGTTAGTTGTTTAGTTAGTTACTATTTAGAGACAGAGTCTCGCTCTGTTGCCCGGCCTATAGTACCATGCCATCAGCCTCGTTCACAGCAACCTCAGACTCCTGGGCTCAAGTGATCCTCCTGCCTCAGCCTCCCGAGTAGCTGGGACTACAGGCATGCGCCACCATGCCCGGCTAATTTTTTCTATATGTATATATATTAGTTGGCCAATTAATTTCTTTCTATTTTTAGTAGAGACGGGGTCTCGCTCTTGCTCAGGCTGGTTTCGAACTCCTGACCTCGAGCCATCCTCCCACCTCGGCCTCCCAGAGTGCTGGGATGACAGGTGTGAGCCACCGCGCCTGGCCTGGCTCTTTTCAGAATGGCGTCCTTGGGGCTTTGCCCAGGTGCAGCAGCTTGCAAGAATGACCCCTGGCTGCCACCGTGGCCTCCAGGCCTGTCCCAAACAGGTGGGATCGGGGTTGCGCCCTCTCTTCCCTGGGGCCGGGGCTGTCCTTCACTGTCTCTCTCCTCCCAGGACCAATTCTGACTCCGCCCTGCACCAGAGCACAATGGCGCCCACCCCGCCTGAGTCCTTCACGGGCGGGTCCCAGGACGCACACCAGAAAAGAGGTATGGACGGACGACTCGGGCGGCGCTGCTGGGGCCAGGCAAGGCCAGTGGGTGGTCCCTGTGCTCCAGGAGGTCACAGACCTTCCAAGGAAGACGCAGAGACTGTGCTTTGGGGTCAGGGGAGGGGCTTGGGGAAACGTTCAGAGGTGGCACTACTTGAGTTGGGTTTTGACACGTGCACAGGAGTTTTCTGGGCGGTGAAAGCAACCCCCGCAAACGCACTTGGGCTTCCGTTCCTGGATTCGTGGCATGGCTACAGAGCCTGGGGGCTTATCTCAAACGTAGGGGGCAGCAAGCCCACGAGAGGGGCGCTTGTCCGCTCAGGACAGGGCAGTCTAGGAGCAGACCCTCAGCTTCAGCCCCTCCAGTGCTTCACACCGGACCGTTGGCCGGCTCTGCCGCTCGGAGCCCTCCTGGCCGACAGCCCCGGCCTGTCCTGACCGCAGGGCGCGAGAAACAGGTCATGTCCTCCCCGACCGCCCAGACTGTCCCCCTAGCCGAGCCGTGCCCACACCCCTCGGCCGGGGCAGGTCTGTGCGGGCCCCGCAAGCTTCGGAGCCCGGCCTGGGGCGGCGTCCTGGGCACCACCGTCCGGAGAGCTGCGCTCGGGCCCTGACGCCGCCCCCGGGAAGCCCCGTGCCGCCGGCCCCGGCCCCTGGGTTCCAGCTCAGCAGGCAGCAAAGGCAAGATGCAGAAGGGACCGACCGTCTCCAAGATGAAAAGGAAGCTTCCAGAACACCCAGGGGCGACGAAGACAGACGCAATGCCGGGGGCTTCCCTGCTGCTCCCGACGTGGGCGGCTGTTCTGAGGCTGTCGCCTCCCCCGCTGGGCCCCCACAAACACAGGGCCTTGGGGGGTTAGGCCAAGGACGCCGCCGTCCCCTGGGATACCGTGACCGGAAGGGGGCTGGGACCCAAGACCCTTGCCGGTCAGAATCTGGTTGGCCTTGGAGGGGAGGAATGGGGGGAGGGGACGTGTCACCTGCCCCCACTCTCCTAGGGGGCCCAGGGTGGTGAAAAGAAAAAGGAGGCCGGGCGCGGTGGCTCACGCCTGTCATCCGGCACTCTGGGAGGCCGAGGCGGGCGGATCGCTCGAGGTCAGGAATTCGAAGCCAGCCTGAGCAAGAGCGAGACCCCCGTCTCTACTAAAAATAGAAAGAAATTAATTGGCCAACTAAAAATATATGGAAAAAATTAGCCGGGCGTGGTGGCGCATGCCTGTGGTTCCAGCTACTCGGGAGGCTGAGGCAGGAGGATCGCTTGAGCCCAGGAGTCTGAGGTTACTGTGAGCGAGGCTGACGCCACGGCACTCACTCTAACTCGGGCAACAAAGCGAGACTGTCTCAAAAAAAAAAAGAAAAAGAAAAAAGAGTCGGCTCTTTTGGCTTTGTCCATTACGGCTCTCTCCGTTGCAAACGAAAAAGCAAAACAAAACCTCCAGCAGAAATGAAATAGGAAAATGTTTAATCTCACCTTGACCGAAAGGTCCAAGGAAAGAGGCCTTCAGGCATGGCTCGTTCCAGGGCCTCAAATGATGCCCTTCCATGCTGTCCCTCGGAGTTTCCTTACCTACCTTCTCTCTTGCTCCGGGGCCGGCCGGCATGGCGGCTAACCCATGCGGCCGCTGCTACCACGGCGGGTCCGGCCGGCCTCGGTCAGCAGCGAGTGGGGGGCTCTGCACCCCTACACTCGGCGCTGGTGGTCCCAGAAGGGCCCAGCCACGGGGCGGTGCCAGCAGCCCAGGGGGGAGGGCAGAGGTGCACCGTGGCAGGTGGAGAGCGGGCGCCGTGGGTCACGCAGGGCCTGGTGGCCGTCCGTCCTCAGGGGAGAGTCTCGGTGGGTCCTGGCAGCCCGAGGCCTAAGCTCGCTCTGTGGGCGTCAGCGGATCCACCCGCCCTGGCGCCCCAGAGATGTTGCTTTTCTTTCTCTTTAAGTCGAAGATTCTCCGACTTACTCGAATTTTATTTTTTTGCTTTTTTAATGAAACCCCTTTCGTGGCTTTAGCACAGTCTCCAGCAGAAGTTGTCCTTGGGCCGATTCCAGGCTCACCGCAGTGGTGACTGAGTGTCAGGGACGTGGCCTCCTGGTGCCACCGTGCGGCTGCTGAGAGATTTCCTCTCTGATCCCCCCCCCCCCAGTCTTACTGTTAACGGTCCCGGGAATGGAAGAGGCCACGTCCGAGGCAGACAAAACCCTCTCCAAGCAAGCGTGGGACGCCAAGAAGGTAAGGGCCGTGGGCTCTCAAAAGTGCTCTTGGCTGCTTTTTTCTTCGTGAGCACAGCCGGGTGAAGATAACAAAACGGCATGTTGGGGCCGGGCGCGGTGGCTCACACCTGTCATCCCAGCGCTCTGGGAGGCCAAGCCAGGAGGATCGCTCGAGCTCAGGAGTTCAGGACCAGCCTGAGCAAGAGCGAGACCCCGTCTCTACTAAAAATAGAAAAATTAGCTGGGCGTGGTGGTGGCGTCTGTAGTCCCAGCTACTCGGGAGGCTGAGGCGGGAGGATCACTTGAGCCCAGGAGTTGGAGGTTGTTGTGAGCTAGGCCGATGCCACGGCACTCTAGCCCGGGCAACAGAGCAAGACTCTGTCTCAAAAAAAAAATAAAAAATTTTAAAAATTTTTTAAAAAATGGCGTGTTGGGGTGACTTCACCTTCCCGAGGAGTGAACCTCACTCAGATCTGCCTGTGCCCAAATTCCCAAGATCCCTTGGGTCTATTTTAACACAATAGATAGGCCTGTGAAACTGACAGAAACGACACAAAGAATTAAAACCCATTGCCGGTCAGGTTGAGGTGAAAGGATCAACAGCAGGAATTGCTCATCCCCTCTGGGAAAGCAAACAGACTAAGCCTCATCAAAAATCTTTTCGGAAAAGCATTTGCCCCAGCAGTCTCATTCCTGAGGAAATCGATTGTAGGAACGAGGAAGCGGTGATTTACTCAGAAGTGTGCATCCAGAGATCTGAAATACACTAGAAACAACTCGAGCCTTCAAGGGCAGGGGGTTTGTTGAGGAAACTGTCCTCAGTCCCTTGTTGAGATGGGACTTTGGAGAAATTCTAGAGGCACGAGAGCAGCCCAGCATGCTGCTCTTCTGTGAAGAGAGGAGGATAAAGACATTTGGGATAAGGCCTGGAACATGCAGATGTTCGTCCACAGGGAACCTGCAGGTGGACCCAGCCAGGTAAGGGCCACCTGTCCTCTCTTGTGTCAGCCGTGGGCAGTGCTATTGGCTTTTTATCCCTGTGTGTGTGTGTGTGTGTGTGTTTCAGTTTGGCACAGGGAGTGCCTGTGACTTTCATACCCAAAAAAGCTTTAAAAAGGAATTCTAAGTTCAGGCGTGGGCCTGGCCTCCCAGCAAACTGGGAGACCGAGGTGGGAGAATCACTTGAGGCCAGGCGTTCGAGACCAGCCGGGGCAACATAGCAAGACCCCATCTCTACAAAAAAATTAAAAAATTTGCCGGGCACGGTGGCGTGTGCCTGTAGCCCCAGCTACTCAGGGGCGTGGGGTGAGTGGAGGCGGGGGGGGGGGGGGCTCGAGCCCAGGAGTTCGAGTGCAGCCTGGGCAACATGGCACACCCCGGCTCATGAAGGAAAAAAAAAAAAGCAAAGGAATTCCAACAACCCGAACAAAATTGGAAAAGCAAATATCCAGCAGCAGAGAGGTGGATAAGTAGGTCACAGTACATCTGCGTGGCCGGATGTCGTGTTTCCGCTCAAGGGAGGCAGGTGACCAGTCTCCATGTGGAGGGGGACCCACCCCTGGTGGGGGTGGGGGGGTGAACTTTTAATCCCGTTCAGAAATCCATTAATGTCTCCGTGAGGCCCGGGGAAAGCTTTTTTCAGGGCGAAATCCGGTGATGCAGGGAGTGTTTGCTCTCGGAATCGGGAGCCTCTGGCCAAGTAGAAACCCGTTCGGCCGGCCTTCCCTGCAGAGGCTTAACGCCGGCCGGTCGCACGCCAGCCCCGGGCACCCCAGTCGCGGCTGGCTGGGTGCCTCCCCCTCCTGGCGTGCCCTGCCCTCTGCCAGCGGGTTCACCGTTCTTATCCGATAATCCCCCAGAACCCGGCCAGAACCGTCTGCCCGGGGGCCCAGGTGGCGGGATGCGGCACACAGACACACGCACACACAGACAGACAGACACACACACACACACACGGAGCCCCCGTCAGCAGGCGGGCCTCTGTCCTATTACGCCTGCCTCCGTCAGAAGTTCCCTCCTTTGTCTCTGAACGAGACTTGTAGGGGGCCGGGCTCGGAGGTTCACGCCTGTCATCCCAGCACTCTGGGAGGCCGAGGCGGGACGATCGCTCCAGGTCAGGAGTTCAACACCAGCCTGAGCAAGAGCGAGACCCTGTGTCTACTAAAAATAGGAAGAAATTAATTGGCCAACTACAAATATATAGAAAAGATTAGCCGGGCATGGTGGCACATGCCTGTAGTCCCAGCTCCTTGGGAGGCTGAGGCAGGAGGATCGCTTGAGCCCAGGAGTCTGAGGTTGCTGTGAGGTAGGCTGACGCCACGGCACTCACTCTAGCCTGGGCAGCAGAGTGAGACTCTGTCTCACAAAAAAAAAAAAAGATGTGCGGGGCACCTGCCTGGAGCCCACAGCCCCCGTCCCGGCGGGCTCTCGTGTCCGTGAGGCGCGGAGGGGAGCGGGGTCCTGGGTGGAGGGGCTCAGAGGCCGCTGCTGCCCCTGGGACCCCGGCCCTGCCCGAGACGGCCTTGGCGGCGCCCCGAAGCCTTGCTGCTGGGAGGAAGAGCCATCCGTGGTTCGGAACTCGGGGCTGCCCTGGGCCTCGGGGCAGGAGGTGCCCATCGGGGGTGGCGGCCATGCACCTCGCCTTCCGGAAATGTCTCCCAGCCACCCTGTGACACTCCTCACGTGAGGGGCGTCCCGAGCCCGGGTGGGCGGGCCGCGGGCGTGGCTGCCCACAGAGCAGACAGAGGGGCGTCTCGTGGCTCTCGGGGAGCACGCAGAGCAGCCCGCGGCCGGGCTGGGAGTCCAGCCTGGGTTGCGGCTGGGAGGCCGGGTAGCCCCGAGGCAGGGCTGCGGCCTCCGAGCAGCCCGTCCAGGCCTGGCCGGGCTCCCTGACCTGGTTCCCCCGCTGCCATGAGCGTGGGGCCCAGGCCATTGCCGTGAGGCCAGGGCAGCTCCTGCCCAGGAGCCCCAGCCGCCATGGTCCAGGAAGGGGGTGGGGGCAGGGGGCGCTGAGCCGGCCCTGGGGACCCGGGGCCCTGCCAGACAGGCCACCCACTGCCACAGCCCCAGGGGCGTGCAGGGAGCCGAATCCCACAAGCATCCCGGACCCCTGCTCTGACTGGGACTGCCACCCCTCGGCCGGGCCCGCCCCACAAGGCGGACAGAGTGGGGCCGCCCCACCCCCACCGAGCACAGGAGCTGGGGGAGGGGACCCTCTCTGCACACGTCCCGGCCGTGCCCCGGGCGGGTCTGCGACGTGCCCCCCCCACCCTGTGGGCCCCGCCCTTCACTCTCCGGACACCCCCCAGCTCGGGTCCCTCCAGCATCTCATGGCCTGGGGAGGCCCCGGCTCAGCCTCTCCCGTCTTCTCTTTCAGCAGACGGGGTCCAGGCCCAAGTCCTGCGAGGTCCCCGGAATCAAGTAAGTCTCAGTGGTGCCGTTCCCCTCCCCCGGGCTTCCCTGCTGCCCGGTTGGGGCTGCAGGTCCTGGCTAGAGGCATCGGCCGGCGCGGTGGCTCACGCCTGTGATCCTAGCGCTCTGGGAGGCCGAGGCGGGAGGATTGCTCGAGGTCAGGAGTTCGAAACCAGCCTGAGCAAGAGCGAGACCCCGTCTCTGCTATAAATAGAAAGAAATTAGGGCCGGGCGCGGTGGCTCAAGCCTGTAATCCTAGCTCTCTGGGAGGCCGAGGTGGGCGGATCGTTTGAGTTCAGGAGTTCGAGACCAGCCTGAGCAAGAGCGAGACCCCATCTCTATTATAAATAGAAAGAAATTAATTGGCCAACTAATATATATACAAAAAATTAGCCGGGCATGGTGGCACATGCCTGTAGTCCCAGCTACTCGGGAGGCTGAGGCAGGAGGATTGCTTGAGCCCAGGAGTTTGAGGTTGCTGTGAGCTAGGCTGACGCCACGGCACTCACTCTAGCCGGGCAATAAAGTGAGACTCTGTCTCAAAAA